>CALYLW010002694.1:0-34376 GCA_944989445.1 Ampullaceana balthica | reverse complement strand
TCAAAAGCCCAACTTAGGGGCCGTCCATAAATGACGTCACGCACCTAGGGGGGGGAGGGGGTCACACTTTTGTGACGTTGCGTGACGAGGGGGAGGGAGGGGGTTTGAAGAAGTGTGACGTCACATCAAAAGGGTAACTTTAAATAAAACTTCCACTGAAATATTTGGTCCCTTACAATTTATTAAATGACTTTTTTAACATTTATTTTTTTAATTTTTTTTTAAAAAATCAGTGCTTCTCATTGTGCCGGTCGGTAGGCCATCAGACGCTGGTTAGCGTAAGCTATCAAGACATGAAAATTAAATCTAATTATAATCCTTTAGTTTGAGAATCCACAAGATAACGTATGAAATTGTTAAACTGCGTCGTTTGATGTTGACATCAAAGCATTTGTGATGTAACCGCAGCTCCGTTTGGTTCTCTCATGGACTTTTTTGCCCGTTACCCCAAAATAGACAAGTTTATGTGTGCGTTACCCCCCCCCCAACCCCCAGACACTAGGTTCTGCTCACATGACTCGGGAATTTGGGGGAGCGTCGTTAGCCCCCCCCCCACACACACCCGAAAATGCTACTACTGGTGAGTTTTACAAGCATGACAAGTGTCTAAAAATGATCTGAATAGGATTGTGTAGATATTTTAAGTCAAAACGACATGGAATATCCTTTTTCTTTAAAAGGAGAGGGGTGGGGGTGGAGGGAATCTATTTGATATAATTAAAAACGTTTTAAGTTTGATATAATTGTTTTTTGTTCGATTGGTTTTTGGTCAAACGCCCACTGGCCATTCTATTCTTCTAGATCAGTGCTTCTCAAAGTGGTGGTCCGCGGACCGGTGCCGGACCGTGGGCCATCCGCTGCCGGTCCGCAGATGTTCTAAAAAAGGACAACAAAAATTGTCAGTGCAGGGAAAATAGTGCACGGGTCTTTGGTGCAATGGCAAAAATTCCTGCCGGTCCGCCATACTAAAAAGTTTGAGAAGCACTGTTCTAGATATAA
The DNA here is from genome assembly GCA_944989445.1 of Ampullaceana balthica. Classification (NCBI taxonomy): domain Eukaryota; kingdom Metazoa; phylum Mollusca; class Gastropoda; family Lymnaeidae; genus Ampullaceana; species Ampullaceana balthica. Next base: position 33,377 of record CALYLW010002694.1, on the reverse strand, counting down.
TGGTAAAGGAGCCCATTTAAAATTAGTCAAGTATTCATTAACTTTATTGAATGCATTAAATTCTTGACATCGCAATTCGAGAGGAGCACAAAACAACTTTTCTTCTTAGCTCAGTTTTTAAGGCATTAATTTTAAATATCACAGAAAGGATACGTGATACATACAAGTCATGTGGATTAAGATTATTGTCACTCGTGTCAATATGAATGAAAGTAGGGTAGAGTTAGGTGTCTTCGTATAGTACGTATCTAAGAAATCTACATAGTTGTCAAATTTAAAAAAATGCATTTTCTGGAAGGAACCGGTTCAATAATGGGCATATGTTCCCAGCGTACACATGACGTATTTTAATATATCTAGTGGATTGTAGTGGATGTTATATGTCCCAAATGAGTCTACATTACCCCCAAAGAATTCCCTTTTTGACCCCAGTTCAGGTTATTTACCTCTGTTCGCCGACCTCTTTCTTATGGGATGCCCGTCAGTCAATTGAGGGATTTTTTAAAAATACATTTTTAAAATGTTATTTTTAATACCGGTAATTTCAATTTCACTAGCAACGCCATTGAGCGGTGCCGGTTTAGGGCCAGGAGCGCCAGCGCGGATTAGCAAAAGGTACCGCGAAGAACGCAGCGGACGCCAGCTCTGAGGAAACCTTACAGTGGGGGTTGCACCCTAGGTAGGTCATTGATGATCCCCCGCATTGCGGCGATCCTAACCATTGAGACTCGTATGCTTTGCCGGGGTGGCGCCGAAGTGGTAGCGGGTCGTAGTAAGGCAATTCCACCCCTCCTTGTGAGGTCAACTTAGTGGGAGGCATCCTCGACTTTCTGTCTTAGATGCCCAGGTGGCCGCTTCAGAAGCGACCGCTCCGGGGGGGGGGTTCCCAGCTGTCAACGTCCTTTTCTGGGGGAGGGGGCCAGATAGCTGGGAAGACCCATGAAGAGCACTAGGCTCGGGGCTTCTGATTTTCTTCCACATGTAGGATCAACAATAGTCAATGTTTAATTTGTATGCATTAAAATAAAATATAATCTAAGGATGTTAACACAGTTCGTTTTTTGAAGGCCTGTAAAACGTTTTAAAAAAATGCTCCACGCGGGTTACGATACTACAATGTAGATCTTCACTAAATAAATAATAAATACTTAAATGATAATAAAAGTGATTTGAAACATACTTATTTTCAAATAGAAAATAAAGTGTTTTTTAAATATTTTTTTTAAGAAAAGGGGGGGGGGTCAAAGATTTGTGACGTATTTTTAGAGGGGGGGTCTACGTTTTTGTGACGAGGGGGGGGGGAGGGGGTAAAAATCGGCAAAAATTGCGTGACGTCATTTATGGACGGCCCCTTACTTGTCCTTACTTGATAAATACGAAATATTAAACTTTCTTAAATGTACACAAAGTATTATATAATAGGGGTTGTTTTTTTAATTTTATAATTAACCATCATCAAATCCTCTTTTTACATTGTTCCCTTTTCCAAAATTAAAATATCAGCGAAAACAATGCCGTCAAATAATATTTTTTTACAGCGTATATTTAATTTGCACACCTTTTGATGCATTGGTGCAGTAATTTGGTTTTCCCTGCTTTCTAAAATTAGTAGCGCCAGGACTGACATACACTACTTGCGAGACAATTGCAAGTTATATTGTTTAACTAGCTGACCCGCGGCGTAGCATACGCCGCTAATGATTTAGTGACGGGTGAAGACTTCCTGAAAGACACGGTTGTCAAAATGGGGTGGGTTTGGGCAAACGACTGTGAGTGAATGAAAAGAAGGAACTCTGGAGAGACCCGCGACGTATCACCCGTAAAAAACGACGGAAGTGTTCAGCTGAAATCTATTTATTTTGAAAAAATGCAATTTTTTAGAGCGACTACGGCGCCCACCTTTTCAAAATCCCAAACTAACTAGTCCTTGTTTGATCAATATGAAATATTAAACTTTCTGAAATGTACACAAAGTATTTTATAACTTTTTACATTGTTCCCTTTTTACAAAATAAAAATATCAGCGAAAACAATGACGTCATATTTTTATATTTTTTATATTTAAATACAGCGCATATTTAATTTGCACACCTTTTGATGCATTGGTGGAGTAATTTGGTGCGCTGCTTTCTAAAATTAGTATCTGTTGAAAATACTTGCAGCTTGCCTCGCAGGGTCCGACCACGAAGAGAATTATATATATAGATTTTTTTTTCTCCACCATTACTTAACATTAAATTTTAAAAAACCCGTAAAAAACCAAATTTTTCACTATAAATCCTTTATGTACGAGACGTAATTAAAAGAATGTTCATAATAATACGCAGCGCAAGACCATCCAAAAATACAAAATTATTGTAGTTATGTCTCGTAAAACGTGTTTGATATAATGCGCACCGATCAGGAATATGTTTATAAAAAGTGTTGTCAATAAAATACGCACCTTATTGCGCGACAGAAATGTTGTTCAATATAATACGCACCGCGACACTCTATCTCAAATAATAACATGATGCATAGAGATAAATAAAATAATATAAAAATTCAATAATTTAATTACGCAACATGCGATCGATCTGAAATTTTTATACATAGTTTTTAACTTCGCCACGAAACTGCCTGCTAAATTTCAGCTCGCTAGCTTACGAGGAAGTGGGTTAAAAATCGATCCAAAGTTTTGGCGACCGACAATCAAGCAATCAATCAAGGGTTCAAACAAACAGACACCACGAGCTAATATAAAGGATTAAAAAAATAAAATAAATGCCACATGACTAGACATAAACCATGGATGAGTGTAGGACACATTTTTTTTTCTTTTTGAAGGAGCATCTGTATAAGATATAAGTATAAGATAAAGTAAAAGAGCCATTCATAAACCATAAAGTATTACATGTATTTTTATACAATTATGTATAGTGAGTTTTAAAGCTCCTTTGTTAGATGTATATAAAAGTATAATAATCATATTGAAATTGAATCCCTTTCTTAATGTTTAAAATATTAATTTTCCACAAAAGAAAAGTTAATATAGAATTATAATTACAATTTTACTTCACGTTTAAGAATTTAATTTCATGAGATGTGAAGAATAAATGAAATAATGAAATACAACATTGGCTATATCTTATCACTGAAACACAGATGAACCAGCATAAGTTTGTATTTATATTTGAATTTTTAATTATTCTTTATTTAAAAAAAAGCATGATTGTTTTCATGCAATGTCTTTTAAGTCCAGAAACTCTAAAAGATTACTCTGGCAATGCCAATCTAAATCAAATAAATTTGTAGAGCCAGTTTTGTGTGTGGTCATTTTAGGAGCTACAGCTAAGTGCAAGAACAATAGTAATCCAATGATGAATGATATTACATGTAATAGCTGCACCTAACGATATAATAAATGGGGGCTTATTATATTTAAAAAATAAAAATAAAATTATTTTCTTATAAAATTTATTTTAAGAATTTCATGGTAAACGGGTAGCAGCATAGAAGCAGATTCAAAATAAAATGATAATCATTTTGTTTCTTATCTCTTCAGGTCCTTATGTTATTCTAGGTCAGTGGTTCCCAAACTTTTTTGGCCTACCACCCACTTTCCAGAAAAAATATTACTCAGCGCCCCACAGCCCGATTTAAAAAAAATTATTATTCTAACACAGGGATGGGCAAACCATTGCCCGCGGGTCACATGCGGTCAGCCAGAGTATATTATTCGGCTCTAAGGCATGTACACGTGTGATCTTATGTCATGTTAATTAATGTTTTTGCTTATACTTTTTTAAATATATTTTTGAATTTTTATTCCGAGGATTTGTTTCGAATCTAGAGATAGATAATCGGTTTAATGGCCCCAGAATCATTAGTCATTATTTGTTAACATACCTATTCGAAATTACATTTCAGCTCAACCGGAATTGGCTTTTGATTACGAGTCAATAATTCGAACAGTTTCAAAAATTTGTAATTTAAAAGCAGATGAACGTTGATTTAACAACGAGTGCTACCAAAGAGTGTAAGATTGAGAACGATTGTATTTTTTTACAATGACGAATTAACTGTAAAATACTGCTTCACGGCTATGGGAGAAAGCAGCCTCCTTGGTGTGCCGTAAGTGTGTGAGCGTCTTTAAGCAGTACGATTTAAAAAGATACCACCAAACAAAACATTTGTATTTCAGGCAAAGTTTAACGAACCAAGAAAAAAGGGAAATGCAAGAAGTTTGTTAATAATTTAAAGAAGCAGCAAAATGTTTTCACCAGTCTTAAATACAAGATGCTGCAACCAAATCCAGTTTGGATATATCCCATAAGATCGTAAAACTGAGCATGTCTTTTTCTGACAGTGAGTTTATCAAGGAATGCTTGACAGATGCAGCAAGCATTATTTGTCCAGAACAGAAACTATAATTTGACACCATTTCTTTATCAAGGGAGCTTTAGTCAAGCGTTTTGAAAAAAATGTGACAATTTGATGTACCAACTTCGAGATGCAAGGAAATTAGGGCTGCGGAAATTAACGATTAATTTCTCGATTAATCGTTACAATTTTTTAACGATTAATTTTTTTTTAAACGATTAATCGACCCACCACTTATAAATCTACTGGAAGTCAAAAGTAAAATATTTTAGCCGATAAATATAAACTAATTTTCGGACGATTACACGAACATTTTAGTTTTAAACTATTGACTGACGTGAATGTTCAAATTGTTGATCAGGTTTATTGTGTCCATTGAGACAAATCGTTTGCCTACCTTGCAATGTTCCCTCTAAGTCTAAACTTCTTTGGTCCGTGTAAAAAGTTTAAAAAAAAACTTGTGAGCAAAGTTGCACAAAGTCCATTTTTTGTGCAACATTTTACCAAATTTGCTGCGCGGTGATTCTAAACTCCTGCGTGGCATCGGTCAAATATCTGCGCAGCCGAGCTGCTTAAAGGGAACATTGCTACCATGGTTCTAACACTTCGCTCAGATATTAACTGCAAAACAAACATCCACTACAGCATCAGAAACTTCAGCTGAGAAAATCTAAAGCTATGTGAAAGATTATATTGTCAATAAGACTCGTTCATCACTAGAACCAAATAATGTCAATACACTTGTCTGTTTGCGTTGTTGGTTAAAATATGTCATATAAAAAGACATTCCAGTTTTATTTCGTTTTTAGACAAGTACGTTTAATAAATGTTACTTATGACACCATAAATTTCAATTTTTGTCTATAATCGAAATTAACGATTAATTAATCGTTATTTTTTTAAGTTAACGATTAAATTTAAATTAATCGTTAACAGCCCTAAAGCAAATACTTTTTGTGATACTCTCGCAGTGGATTAAAGTACCAATTTAGAGGAACAGCACAATTGTTGGTATTTATACGGGGAATGAATCATAATTTCGTGCTTAACGAAGAATTACTTAGTGTTGAACCACTCAAAGAAACAACTACAGGCCAGGATTTATTCAATGCTATTGAGAACTGTGTTAACATAACTGGGTTGGTGTGGAACAAGATGGCAAATGCAATAACCGATGGAGCGCGAACTCCGCCGTAAAAAAGCCTTGCTACAAAAACGTGAACAAAGAAAAAAATAGGAAACTCGGACCTTGGAGATGATGGGTCTCTTAACAGAGAACTAATGAAGCTAGGTGGCCAAAGCCAACTGGAAACCACCCGGCAGACAACAAACCTCTCCACTAGGACCACCACCAGCCTAGAAACATGGAATGTAAGGACCATGTTCGAAGCTGGAAAAACTGCTGAAGTTGCTGCCGAAATGCAACGGTACAAGCTAGCCATCTTGGGGATAAGTGAATCCCGATGGAATGGCTCATGCCAGATGAAGCTCAGCACAGGAGAACTGCTAATACGTTCAGGCCATGATGAAGAAAACGCAGCTCACACCCAAGGAGTAGCACTCATGCTTTCCAAAACTGCTCAGAACGCCCTTTTAGGATGGGATGCCCATGGCCCCCGGATAATCACCGCAAGATTTAAGACCAAAAAGCAAGAAGTCAATATGGATCTTATTCAGGTATACGCTCCTACTAACGATGTAAAGAAGAGGACAAAGAGGACTTCTACAACAGACTGAGAACCCTTATTCAAAAGTGTCCTAGGAGCAATGTGATTATTCTTATGGGTGACCTAAATGCAAAAATAGGCAGCAACAATAATGGATATGAAGAATGGATGGGAACACATGGCCTCGGAGAGATGCACGAAAATGGTGAAAGGCTAGCAGATCTATGTGCTGCAGATGGACTAGTCATCGATGGAAGCCTCTTCATGCATAGAAATATCCACAAAGCAAAATGTATATCACCAGATATGTCAACGGCTAACCAAATCGAATTGGACAAGTGAGTGAAGCAAGCGCTTACGTTTAAACACTACTCTTTTGAAAGGGGAACCAAAACTTAATGAGTTCAAACTTACGCTAACAAACAAATTCCAGATATTGCAAGGATTAGGCAACGAAGAAACAGTTGACCAAAACTGGAAAAGCTTCAAAGAAATACTTACGACCACCTGTGAAGAAGTGTTGGGTCCCAGACAACAAACGCATAAAGAATGGATTTCTAATGAAACCATGGAGAAAATCCAACAGAGGAAAAAGAAGAATGCAAATCTAAACAACAGCCGCACCAGAACCGAAAAAGCTAGAGCATCAGCAGAATACGCAGACGCCAATAAAGACGTAAAACGTAGTATAAGGTCAGATAAAAAGAAATACATAGAAGGATTAGCACTTGAAGCAGAAGAGGCAGCTTACCATGGAAACACAAGAGAACTATTCAGTACAATAAAAAAGCTATCCGGAAAGTTCAAAAATCCAGAGAGACCTGTTAAAACTAAAGATAGGAAATCTATACCTGATGAAGAGGGTCAGAGAAAAAGATGGATAGAACATTTTGAAGAACTCCTCAACCGACCAGCCCCACAATACAAACTCAACATAGAGCCAGCAGAACAAGACCTAGAAATAGACTGCAGCACACTCACAAAACAAGAGATAAGCAGAGCAAATTAAACAACTAATTAAAGGCAAAGCGGCTGGTCCAGACAGAATACCAGCAGAAGCCTTGGCAGCAGATATTACGACTAGCTCTGCAATGCTACGCACTCTTTTCAAGAAAATATGGGAGGAAGAACAGATTCCGATGGAGTGGAAAGAAGGACATCTCATTAAGCTCCCAAAGAAAGGAGATCTTAGCTCCTGCTCCAACTATAGAGGCATAACTCTGCTATCCATACCAAGCAAAGTATTTAGCAGAGTGCTGCTAAATAGAATGAGGGACGAAATAGACACCCATCTTAGAGACCAACAAGCAGGTTTTAGAAAAGATAGATCATGCACTGACCAGATTGCCACCCTGAGAATTATATAGGAACAATCCCTGGAGTGGAACTCACCACTATACATCAACTTTATTGATTATGAGAAGGCTTTCGATAGTGTTGACAGGTCAACCCTGTGGAAGTTACTAAGACACTACGGGATACCACAAAAACTGACTGACATAATTAAGGCTTCATACGAAGGACTTACATGTATAATTGTTCATGGCCAACAAACAGCAGCTTTTGGGGGTACAGACCGGAGTCAGACAGGGGTGTCTGCTTTCACCATTCTTATTTCTGCTAACCATCGACTGCATAATGAAAATGTCTACAGAGCAGAAGAGAAATGGTATCCAGTGGACACTATGGAAACAACTTGATGACCTGGACTTTGCGGATGATATGGCATTAATATCGCACTCACAGCAACAGATGCAGGAGAAAACCAACTATGTAGCACAATTCTCTGCTTGCCTTGGCCTGAATATCCATAAAGGAAAAAAAAAGTCCTTAAAATAAACACATCAAGCAACACTCCAATAACACTGGAAGGAAATAATCTCGAGGAGGTGGATAGCTTCACATACCTTGGAAGCATCATTGACACACAAGGAGGGACTGAAGCCGATGTAAGAATGAGAATTGGCCAACAAAGAGCAGCATATAAACAGCTAAAAAAAATTTGGAACTGTAACAACTTGACTCTCCATACCAAGGTCAGGATATTTAACACCACAATAAAGCCTGTCTTGTTGTATGGAGCAGAAACATGGCGAATAACAGCAGCCATTTCAAAAAAGCTTCAAACTTTTATAAACACATGTCTCCGAACAATTCTCCGAATCCGCTGGCCCAATGTCATCACCAACGAAGACCTCTGGCAACGCACACAACAAGAGCCAATGGATGAGCTAATACGCCAGCGCAGATGGAGATGAATTGGCCACACTCTCAGAAAACCTACATCCAGCATTGTGAGACAAGCCCTTACATGGAACCCCCAAGTCAAGAGAAAAAGAGGTCGTCCCAAAATGACCTGGAGAAGGGAACTGGAGCCAGACACCAAAATGAGCGGGCGCTGCTGGGGGCAGATAGAAAGATTGGCACAGGACTGGGATGCCTGGAGAACCTTTGTTCGTGGCCTATGCTCCAGATGGGACGAAGGGCGATGATGATGATGATGGAGCGCGTGCTTTAACTGGAAAAAGTAGCATGGACAATAAAATTAAAGAATATCTTCCTGACCATACACTCTTACCTCTCCACTGTGACAACCATCAGGAAAGTCTTTGTCAGGCTCTGTTGAATTTCAAGCAGTTGTCAGTATGATAAGCTTTGTAACAGCCAGGGCACTTAACCACAGGCGTTAAAGGCACTGCTTGAATATTTGAATATTATGATATTATTTACCACAGCAGTGTGTGCTGGCTCAGCCTGGGCAAGTTATCGAGACAAGTATGAGATCTCAAGGCAGAAATAGTTATGTTGCTGGAGATGAAAGGTTTTGTTTGTGATTTTGTTACTACCATAGTTAATGAAGACCGGAAGTCAGACTCAATGATTTGTTTGTCATTGACATTATGGAAAAGTTGAATTAACTGAATGTCCAACTTCAGGCCAATAGCTTGTTTGCGCATGAAATTTATATGTGTTTCAAATCATTTCAGGCAATAATATTCCTGTTCTCTATGCAAGCAGGTGAAAACAGGTTTTTGCCATTTCTCTTTGCTGAAACAGAAAACCGTTTCTGGTAAAATGGGTGACATGTATAAGGCTAAGTTGGATGCCTTTGCTATGAAATTTGAAAAAGGTTCCAAGAGTATACGAACCTGGAACAACTCTTCAATGCCCTCAGTTCGCAATTTAGTGCAGAAGCTGATAAAGCCCCAGAGGATATACAGTTAGAACTGCTTAACCAGAAAAGCAGATTAAGACCTGAAAGAGTAGTTAAAGTTAGTTTTTCTGCTAGAGTTTTTTGTGTGGCTTTTGCTAGGTGTGGCGTTTTCATACTTAAAAAAACTTAAATGCCACACTTTTTTTACTATTTGAGTCCAGATACAAAACATCTTTAAGCAAGCGTTTTCTTGTATGAAAATACATAAGTCTAAGAACAGATCGATGTTGACTGACTACAATTTGAATGCATTCATGCAAATCATATCCAGTAACTTGGTTCAACAATTCAAGAATAATTAAACACACAAAAATATATAAAAAATTAACCATTCGGAATCATATAAATGTGAAGATGAACCTGGTATGCTGCTACCAATTTATTAATCATCGGCTCTATTTTCCTGGGCAGTAATCTTAAGTAACAGCGATTGATTATTTGCACTTTGTGATATTTTGAGTGTTTCTTTGTTGGTTAATAAATTAGTTAACGCACTGAATCTACTTTCCACTAAATGTGATGAAGGAAATGTAATTAAGAAATTTTAAATTACAGCCCATACTTCAGGATTTCCTTTTCCAGCTTGTATTGTTGGTACCCGTTTTTTAATTTAAATTTCAATTCATCATTTGTATTTACTTTTTGGAATCTTGAACTTGAACTATCCCTTAACCCAGTCGTTGGGTCGCTGGGGCACCATCGTGAACTGCTCACTATCTCACGCCATTTGTCCCGGTCCTGTGCTGCCCTTTGAGAGTCACTTAATGACAGGCCGGTACACTCTTTGATATCGTGATCCCATCTCTTCTTTTGTGTGCCTCTTTTCCTTCCTCCCTGGACTGTGCCTTGCAATATAGTTTTTGCGAGACCTCCAGTTCTTGTCACGTGTCCGTACCATCGTAATTTCCTCTGCTTAATGGAGGTGAGAATGTCCTCGTAAGGGCCAATGACAGTACTTATTGTGTTTCGTTTGTGATGTGCGCTATGTAGGAGATGTTCAATATCTTTCTGAAACATCTCATCTCTAGCGCATTGATTCTTCTTTGGAGGTCTGCAGTGAGCGTCCAAGCCTCACAACCATACAAGAATACCGACATCGCCAGAGAGCGCATTAGCCGAATCTTTGATCTCAGGGAGAGCTTCTTGCTTTGCCAGATGTGCTTTAGTTTACTCAATGCTGCCATTGTTTGGGCCACTCTGGCAAGAATTTCTGGCTTTGAGCCTTCGTCGGATATTATGGCCCCTAGATATTTGAAGGTGGAGACCTCTTCGAGTTTTTGCCCGTTTATCCGAATCTCACTTGTGAATTTCCTATTTGCCATGACCTTGGTCTTTTCTGCATTGATTTCCACGCAGTACGCCTTTGCTGTTTTCTCTAGCTTTCCAAGGAATTCTTTTAGTGTCTCGTACCAGCTAGGCCGTCTATGTCATCGGCGAAGCGTAGGTTGGTTATACTTCTCCCTCCGATGCTGACTGTTCCGACATGGTCTTCTAGCAGATCTGTCATGATCCTTTCAAGGAAGAGGTTGAAGAGGATGGGGGAAAGTAAACATCCTTGTCTGACACCAACAGTGGTCTTGAACCAATCTCCCAGCTTGCTGTTGAAGAGTACTGCGCTGGTCGCTCTGTTGTATAGGTTCTTGATCACTTCAATGAGGTTTGCATTTATGTTGAATTTGTGCATAGTTGCCCACAGTGCCGCATGCCACACTCTGTCGAACGCTGTTTTAAAGTCTATAAAGACATGATAGAGGTCATTCTGGTGTTGGATATGTTTTTCACAGAGCACTCGCAGGTTAAAGATTTGCTCCGTTGTGCTTCTTCCTGCTCTGAAGCCCGCCTGTTCTTCTGAAATGATTTGCTCTGCTTGTGGTTTCAGTCTGTTTAATATGATCATAAGCATGACTTCGCTTGGGTGACTAATCAGGCTGATTGTACGGTAGTTCTGACACATCTGTAGATTACCCTTTTTAAACCCCTTATATTAACTTCACCGCCGTCTCTGTCTGTTGTGATCTCTCTCTGTCTTGGGAGGGCGGGAAAAAAAGAAGGAAAAATGACCCACTTCCCGTGATCCGATCGAGCTGAAATTTGGCACATGGACATGTCTCACCTAACAATGCATCGTCTTAAAATTTCAGATTGATCGAACGTACCGTAATTAAATTAATGCATTTTTAGTTTATCCTTATATAACGTGTGTAATTCAAATTCACGGTTTGTTATTGTTTTTTTCTTCCACGTGAGAGTTTGAGTTGACGCGTTGACGTCGACCGTCGTGCCGACACCCCCTCACGTCCCATCCCCCGTTATTAAAGACAGGGGACGGGGACATCATTCGGTGTCAGTCTGTAAATGTTTGTCGCGTTGGAACATAATCAATACTTTTAGTTCTGTCTCATATATAAAGGATTTATAGTCAAACACCTGGTTTTTACGGGTCTTTTTATTATTGTTCAGGGCAGGAGTAAACAAATATCGCCCAACCCTGGGTGGCATACACACTATATTTTAGCAACTGTTTATATCATTTTGCACAACTTAAATTAGCAAGGTAAATTTTAAGCCCAAATCTTCCGATTCAAAGTATTTCTTTAAAGCAAATAAACCCTATACACACCTGACTTAAGCATCAAAATTTACATAAGTAATATCTGGCTCATTAAAGAAATATCCTAATTGTTTGACTAAGGTCATGTTTAGACAAAATAGAAAGAATTTTTTGGAGAGCTTTTCCCATACAAAAAGTAATCATAAGAACAGGTATTTAAGAGCTAACGCATGATAAAACATTAATTTAAAAAGTTAGATTTATAGAACAATGCAGTTGTATGGCATACGCTCCAGGTGACAACTGTACTGTTCTTTAAGGTGTAAATATATTTAGTGTACATAAATATCACAGGTATTACGACTTATATAACATGTATACAATCTAGCTTCAGAAAGTGCGTGTTCTGTCAAAAACACTCTAACAACTCATATTGTGACAACATGTTATGATTTTATTACAGGGAGGGAAGTCATTTCAAATAACATAATAATGGTTCACGGACAAAACGGAATGAATTTAATAGCCTCAACTCGATATGACACCGAGTCACTGTTGTTTGTTGACAAGAAATAATATAATAACATCACAAGATATAATATAATAACATCACAAGAAATAATATAATTTACATCACAGAAATAATATAATAACATCACAAGAAATAATATAACAACACAAGAAATAATTTTACAAAACATTACGCTATGTGAAAGAATGTAGGATTTGATAAAAGCTGACCACACCGTAAAAGAAATGTTTTTGTTAAAAAATGTAAGGAATTTGTCTGGGGCCGTTATTAGAAGATCAATCTCTGAGCACATTTTTTAAAGCAACATTGTTTTTATGTGATTATTCATGTGAACAAAATGTTACTTTTAAACAAATAAACAATATTTTCCACCCTGCCCTAGGCATCAATATTCACATACATATTTTCTGGCTAAAAATATTCTATCCGTCTTACACTAAATTCATGCTTAGACTATAAAATGTAATGGGTGTTTTGGAGAGATTTTCGCAACACTAAAGGAATCGTATGGAATGTTATTGTTTTGTTTTTATGATTCATGTGAAAAGAAATTGAGCCTTGCCCCTTACAGTTCTATAACTGTTAAGCACCTTTGTTATTCTGGTAAAGTATATAAAGGAAAACATGCGTTATTACAGAAGAAATACCAACATTGATGGGTAATATTAAAATTCATCATAATTTCTAATTTATCAACACACATATCGTGATTTTTATGAAGGGGTTTGATTTATCGCTATCTACTACTACTACATGTGGAAGAAAATCAGAAGCCCCGAGCCTAGTGCTCTTCATGGGTCTTCCTGGAAGACCCTCCCCGCTATCTGGCCCCCTCCCCCAGAAAAGGACGTTGACAGCTGGGAAAACCCCCCTGGAGCGGTCGCTTCTGAAGCGGCCACCTGGGCATCTAAGACAGAAAGTCGAGGATGCCTCCCACTAAGTTGGCCTCACAAGGAGGGGTGGAATTGCCTTACTACGACCCGCTACCACTTCGGCGCCACCCCGGCAAAGCATACGAGTCTCAATGGTTAGGATCGCCGCAATGCGGGGATCATCAATGACCTACCTAGGGTGCAACCCCCATTGTAAGGTTTCCTCAGAGCTGGCGTCCGCTGCGTTCTTCGCGGTACCTTTTGCTAATCCGTACTGGCGCTCCTGGCCCTAAACCGGCACCGCTCAATGGCGTTGCTAGTAAAATTGAAGGGGACGAAACGGTCGCTTCGGATTTACCCGACCCTCAACGGGTACTTTGATTTATCGCTATCAAAATTTCCTGATTTCTTTATACTTATCTATAAATTTTAAGTGAAATTTGAGACTCCAAAAACGAAATATAATTATTTTTTATTGAGCTTACCCTGTAGCATAGCATGGGCATTGCACTCGTTACACAATAACTGCCAATAATTAGGCCTATAGTTATTAAACAAAGCTTAAAACAAAAAAGTAATGACGTATTCACAAATAAATAGTCATATTCAAAAAAGAAAGAAAGAAAGAAAATGAGTCCATGTTGATTAATTTGTTATTTTAACTTAAATATTTTGTTATTAATCAGTTATTAACAGTTATTAATCGTTAACATCTGCTATCCTAGTTTCTGTAATTTAAATTATGTAAGTGTGCTTTGTGTTCTGGTGTTGTTTATTTTAAATATAACATTTAGAACTTAAGAAAAATGTTGCATTATTCTATGTTGTTAAAAAAATAAATTGGGAATTGTTTTTCCCGCTAGCGATGCACCACAAAGCACTGCTAATGTATTTATGATGAAACTTAAAGTTATTTTATTACCAAAATTACTTGGGACGATTAATTAATACCAATGTTTTCTTTAAAAAAAATGTTAATTTATTTATAATTTATAATTGTGTGACTCTTATTATTAAAGACTTATGTTAATTAGTGTTTTATATATAACATAACGAATGTAAAGAAACATAAAATTCGAAGGACAAATTAGGTTTTTAAAGTGTATTCCCATAGAATTTAAAAGAACTATAAGATTCTTGTAAGTACTTTAACATATATGCTTACCTGACTATTTACGAAATGAAAAATCTGTCTCTGATCTATAACAAGAACACCAGACCATTTTATCCAAGTGCTAAGTCACTTGATCTCGATCCCTTTAATAAGGGATACAGTATCATGAATTGTTCGGTTTCTCCTAACCCAGAAAAATCCCTATTCCATTTTCAACAAGCTCATTTCACTGCTTTATGCCATAATTCTTTAAAATTGCTTATAGGCGAGATATACTGTATAATAAACTTGCCTTTTTTATCTACAGGAGTAGATACTTAATATGTTACATAAAATATGTATAATAATATGTCAGCTTAAAAGGATGTTAACAAACAACGCACATGTCGCTAAAATACTTTTGTAAGCGAACAAGGAAAACAAAATCAATACTTTTAGTTATGTCTCATATATAAGGGATTTCTAGTCAAAAACTTTGTTTTTACGGAGTTGTTTTATTTGGGAGCGTGATAACCAGCGATTGCGTCCAGGGGGTTGGCCATTTTCCTGTCTGCCAAATCTTGTTGCACATGTTAGTTAGGATGTTTATTACGTGGTCACCTCCTGCCTGAATCAGTTCGCCTGGAATGTTGTCCGCTCCAGCTGATTTCCCCTTCTTCAATTTTTGTACAGCCAGCTCCACATCGTCGCGGAGAATAGAATGCATGTCTGTGTTAGTTGAATTCGGGAAGTTGAGCAGTGATGCATCGCCTTTGGAGTCTTCATTGTACAGCTCAGAACAGTATTCGGTCCATCTTCTGAGAATTTCTTGTTTCTTCTGTGATACATTTTGCGGATTTATCTTGTATGGTTGAGATACGACCTTGTTTGGTGGATGTCAAGTCTTTAACAATTTTGTAAGCCTTTCTTGAATTGTTCCTTAGTAAATTTTCATCGATGTCTGAGCATTGTTGTTCTATCCATTCCTTTTTTGATTTTACCATATATTTCCTGATCTTTTTATTGATTTCTCTGTATCTGGGTGCTCCTTCGGCAGTATTCTTTACGCTCTTAAGTTTTCTTCTTTCATCGCATAGTTCCAGAATATTAGAGGAGACCCATGGTCTTTTTATGGCTCGCTTCTTACCAAGTACTTCTTTTGCTGCTTCAATTATTGTGGTATTGAAGGTATCAGTGACTAGTCCTATGTCCATGTCCGTCTGTGACTCATATAGTGTGGTGAGTGGAGCAAATTTTCCTCCAATGGTTGCCCTGAAGACTTCTGCGATTTCTGGGTCTTTCAGTTTGTCAAGGTCAACGCGTAATCGTGGATTGCCTTGTTTTGCTATCTTTTTCAGGTGGAGATGGAAGGTCATCAGCACCAGATTATGGTCTCTGTCGATATCTGCTCCATGGGAAACTTCTAGTTTTAGCTGTTTTAATACACGATTTGAATCGTTTTCTGACGAGTATATAATCTATCTGGTTACTATGTTCCCCGTCGGGGCTGTGCCAAGTCCATCTTCTGGATTTTTTATGTTGGCCAATTGTGTTAACTAGCAGGAGGTTGTTATATCTTGCAAATTCCAGGAGACGAAGTCCTCTATCATTGGTCAGATCATTGCAAGATCGTCCGCAAGTATCTGCCCAGTTGGTCCATACACCTACTCCAATCTTTCGCGTTCCAGTCTCCTTGGACGACGATAATGTCTTTCCTTGGTGTTTGATCCACGATGTCCTGTACTTGATCATAGAAGGCATCTACTTCGCTGTCATGGTGGCTAGTTGTAGGAGCATATATCTGTATAAATGTGATATTGAAGGGTATGGCTTTCAGCCGAATGGTGATAATGCGGCTGGAGACAGGGCGACATCCAATGACCGAGTTTGTTATATTTTTATGGATGAGGAATCCAACTCCATGTTCATGTCTGTCCTCCCTGCCGCTGAAGTAGATCTTGTGTCCTTCCTCTGCTGAGAGTTCACCAAAGCTTTTCCCATCGGGTCTCACATAGTCCGATGACATTCCATTGGTATCGCTCCATTTCATGCGTCAACTCTTTCACTTTTCCTGTAGCATGTAGGGTTCTTACATTCCATGTGCGAATCAGTTTGCAAATATTATCAAATAATAATTTTTGGAAAATTTGTGCTTTCTTTGTGAACCGCACGTATGACAAAAGTAAAACTTCATTTCCTGTCAAAGTTGACTCATCAAGTTAAATAGAAAACAGAGATGTTTTTAAATAGCCGCACAATGAATCTTCAAAACCTTGAGCCTTTTCATCAATTCTTATTTGCACTGTATTATTGCTAAACGAGTTTTTTTTTGTGTGGATAATATCAGATACTTATGTATTACAGTCCGTATTAATTTACTTATAGCCGGTATAATTTGTTCTTAACCAATAGTATGATGTTTACCCGATTTGGCAATCAATAATTTAAACGCAATATTGTAAGGAGCTATCAAGCCTTTGCCATCTTGTGTGGTTGCTGTTGAAAAGAGTTTTGTCAAAGTCAGTTGTTTGATAAATTTGTATTTTAGTGTTTGAAAATTAGATAAATCCTCATCTTTTTTTTATCCCCCTTAAAATTATTTGTTATGTTCTTGCAGTCTAAAATCGCGCAATTGCAGATATAAAAAAAACTAAATGCAGGTGAGGAAATATGTAGTAACCAAACCAACGTCTAAAACGTTTTTAAAGAAAAAATAAACCTTATGAACGGAATACATAAATCATTTTTTTAATAAATATTCTCTTGTTTTTTTAAAATCCTTTCACCGCCCCCTTACAGTCATTCACCACCCCCCAAAATGACCCGTGGCCTTCACCGCCCCCTGGATCGCTTCAGCGCCCACAAGGGGGCGGTAGCGCCCACTTGGGAATCACGGTTCTAGGTGATCAAACGATTTATGCTCCCAAGTAAAAGGCCAGTTTATAACATTCAAAACTTTCATTTAATTTTTATGTTTTCTTTCCAAATTTGGTATTTTTAAGAGTATGGGATTTGACTTGAAAGTAGGGTCTTTTTGAGCAGCATCTTTTGTTTTACCTCTAATACAGCTTCTATATATTTTCAGTATAAATTATATCTTTTGGTGTGAATTAATTCAGAGCCCTGACTTGGAGAACCTATATTATATATTTCTCTTAGTTTGCATTGAAGAACATCAGTGCAGAATAAAATATGGGTGTATGACTGCCATTAGAACTTTTGGGTACTGATAGACATGTTGCCTATTTCGTTGTTTGGCATGCTCTTTAACTTTATGAATTATCGCTCAAATTTTGCCATTTTGTGTTCAAAACTTGATCTGAAAGTACTTTAAAAAATGCTCCTTCAATTAAGTTTAATCTGTCCTTTTAATTTTATTGATACCCAAGTATTTCAAGTTTTACATATAAATGTAAGTCTATTTTTTGCCACCCGTTGAATTTCCACATCAGTAGCCTCCCCACTGTACTAGGATATATTTATATAATTTATGTATTATGTATAGTATGTTTTATTTTTCTTAAACGAGAAACCAAAAATTATAATGCGTATTATAATGAACATTCTTTTAGTTATGTCTCGTACATAAAGGATTCATAGTCAAAAACTTGGTTTTTTACGTTTTTTTAAAATTAATTGATAAATTTCAATTCACTTCCATTCGTGTGCCGTGAGGCAATCAATTATCAGGGGAAAATCTTGTACCTGAACCCTTCCCCCCGACCCCCAGTTTAATTAATCGTTAATTTCCGCAGTCCTACTAAATTAATAATAAAAGCAACTACATTTTACTACATGTATTACTTCCACAAATTTTGTACAAATTCAAAGCGTATAATTGCATAGTTTCTTGTAATTGTGCAACGCATAAAAATAACATACACTTGAAATACTTGTATCGTTCACCTAGAAAACAAATTAAATTATTATAATACTTATATTCTCATGTAAAAAATGACCTTAACACCCCAATTAGTATCATGCAGCCAGCAGAAGACAGGGTAGTTTACTAAACCAGTGCTTCTCAAACTTTTTGGTATGGTGGACCAGCAGGACTTTTTTCCATTGCACCAGAAACCGGTACACTATTTTACTTGTGTTTGTATTGACGGGGTAAGGAAATGCCATTTATTTTATTTTATCGGTTTCATTTTATGTGCTTATTGCTGAAAATTGACATTCTATAGGGTATTATTAATCCTTGCAAATAAAGGATTAAAATTAGATTTTACTTTTCTTTCTTGATAGCTTCTACGGATCGACGGCGGAAGGGCCACGAACCGGCACTGGTGCGCGAACTACAACTTTGAGAAGCAATGGTTTACACTACATTAAAACACACTACACAGACAGTTCCGTTTACTAGACACATTTCATTTTAAATTGGAAACTTGAGCTTAATTAAATTCACTAAGACTAATAGTCTGTTCATTATATATTGTTATTTATTTTAAATACTAAAAAAATTATTTACATTATTTATCATTTTATTTTAAGTTTAAGTTAGGAAAGGCTAAACATTAAAAACAAAACTGTATAATTTTGTGATTTTATGATTTGTTAACGTTCGTTGGGATGTTTAATGTCGTCTGTATGAAAGTCCGCTCAGAAATTATTCTTAAAAAAAAAGATATATTTATTTAAATTGAACTCTCGTCCACTTTCAATTCAATTCCTTTACTTTGAAATTGACATTTTGATGTTTTTTTCCTTAAAATTTTAAAATGGAGATGAAATCATCCCAACCCCTTGATACCCCTTTCCTTTTCCGTATCCATGGCAATGGGCTGGATGTCCCGGTGTCTACAAATTAGAGCAAACTAAGTGTTAGTAGATACTTGCAAGGGGGGATCGGAAGCTGACCGCCTCCAGGTGCCCCACGTATTCTGACTAGTAACGTATTTTTTTCTTTTACCAAAACAAAAAAGGTTATTGCTTGGATCTTCTAGGAGTATCTTGTTTTTTCAAGACAGTCTTCTATTGTTCAAATGGTGTGAATTTTTTTTGAGATAAAATCATTATATGTTAGCACCAGTTGGTGAGTTTGTTTTTGTTTTTTAACAAACAAAAATGTATTCCATTTTTAATTAAAATACAGAGTGTTAAGTGGCCCTTGTGAAAATTGATGTACGAGTGAGGAAGCAGAGATCGAAGCACTCCTTATTGAGATACGAAAAAAGTGATCGATCAAGACGGGAGAGCCATCGCCCCCAGCAACATAACTGCTTATCTTATCTGTTACAGATGCTCATGTTGTACAGTAGATTATTGCATCCTACGCTTATCCATGGTTTATGTCTAGCCTTGCATCTTTTTTTAAATTAGAATTTTAAATGTTGAGCTGACTCCAGATCTCAGCCAACTAACCGCGCTTCGTAACTGTCCTAGTCCAAGCCAGAGGACATTCTACATACAGTCGCCCCGATGATCCGACACATGTTGCAGTTAAATGGATACCTGGACAGCAGAAGCTAATATTTGTGATGATGTGTGACGAGGAGGAGGGGGGTGTTAATGAAATGTGACGCCACATCTAAAAGCGCAACTTTAAATAAAAGTTTAACTTAAATATTTAATTGCTTACAATTTATTTAATGGCGTTTTACATGGCTTCACTCGTGCTACGATATTTGAGTGCAGCCTTACACTAAATACATACTTCCATGACAAGAAATTTATTTCAAACATTCTCATTTTCAAATAGAAAATACGGCTTTTATGGCCCGCAAAGATTTGTGACGTCATATGGGGGGTCTAAGTTTTTGTGACGACGTGTGACGAGGGAGGATGCGGGTGAAAAATCGACTAAAATTGCGTGACGTCTCTTATGGACGGCCCCAAACTTATAAAGTGAAATATGTGTACCAAGATGTCAAGTTTGCGTATTATCATCATCTTAATTTTTTTCAATTCAGTTTTTTTTTGTTTTTAAATTGATTGCTGAGCAATAGTTCTGACTTAAAAGATATTTGTCTCACTTTGAGCCAGGTTTATATGCCCTCACCCTTGTTACGCCGATGATTAAACTCATGATGGTTGAATTTCCAATGCAATAACGATACACAAATGCATTCAGTAGAAAAAAAAACATATACATGGTAAAACATAAACTTTAATCAATCCCAAATTTATAATTAATTTAATTACGGGGTGATTTTATGTTAAATACAGAGACTATATTTTAAAACAAAGTCACCCCGGGAGAGAAAGGAATGAAAGATTTACGCTCTTATAAATAAATTTATTTCGTATAAAAGGGGAAGTATGCTATTTAGAGTAAAACAACTTTTATATCTTCGCACTCGTAGTATTTATTTTCCTTAGAATTAGATTATGTTAAACTGCTACACTTCTTGAAATGTTCACGATAAAACATGATACATAACTGTTCTTTTATGATATTTTACGCCTAAAGTGAGAATGTTAACGCCGGAAGAAAAATACAATGCATAAATGGGAATAAACAAAAACAATACAATATTATTTATTAATCATCTTTTATTTTCACATATTCTACATACATTTTTAGCACGCTTATGTTGACGTTATGAGCTATGAACATTAAATGCTTAGAAGTTTTGGAGCGGACCAACATTTCCTCATAACCAACAGTAAAACAAAATATTAAAAAATCTCTTGCTTTTGAGAGCACATTCCGTCTTTCTCTATTACGGTGTGGTCATGTCGCCTTGTAGGAAGTGGAAAATATAAATGTCGGCCAGGGAGGACAATCTCCATGCTCCCACAATTCACGGGCCAATGATATTTTTGGATTAAATAGTTTTTAAAAAAAATTTGAATTGTTATTTGGTACTTCAAGCTACACCTGAATTTCAGTTTTCTATATGAATCTATCACTAGCACAATCATTTAAATTTTAAATTTAATTAATAAAAATGTGGAAACATTAAATACAGACATAACTTATTTCAAAGTATTTGATTGTGTTGCTATTCTTTATACGGTCTTCTATATACAAATTCGCACTGAAATATATGTACGCGATAAATTAAATGTACTGAAACTTAGCTTAATTCATGCAAACTCTATAATGTAGCATATATAATTTTTAAAAAATGAACACTGAAATTTGTGAGAAAATAAAATCGCATTTACAAAATAACCTATCGTTCAATCTAGCATTTAGTCAAACATCAAGGCATGTCCACTGAAGGAATAATTTAAAGTAAGGGCGGAGTAATATGTATAAATAAATAACAATATATTTTTGCCGAATAAATAAATAATTTATTTATAATTACATAAAATGTGTGCCAGGACGCTGATGGAGAACAAAATTAATAAAACTCAACATCATTGTCTCATTGTTTCATGTAGCGATTACATTCCACATTTTCTCAAGCTTGTTTATTTTGTTATTTCCCTTTATTTGTGTGCGTCTGTGCTTAAACCACAGTGACCGGCGGTAGATTCTACAGCATGTCAGTCAGGGCTTGAAAGTTAGAACTATTTACCGTAATTGTTATTTTAATCCCCTCGTGAAAGAGCAAATAAATAATTTAACAATATAGTTTGCAATGTCACGTCTGTAGTGTCTGTACGCAACAGCTACTAATTTTAGAACGCAGCGCACCAAATTACTGCACCAATGCATCAAAAGGTGTGCAAATTAAAGATACGCTGTAAAAAATATTTTATATGACGTCATTGTTTTAGCTCATATTTTAATTTTGGAAAAGGGAACAATGTAAAAAGAGGATTTGATGATGGTTAATTATAAAATCAAAAAAACAAAGGGGGCGCCGTACAACTCCAATTATAAAATACTTTGTGTGCATTTCAGAAAGTTTAATATTTCGTATTTATCAAACAAGAACAAGTTAGTTGGGCTTTTGAAAAAGGTGAGCGCCGTAGGCGTCCTAAAAAAGTGCATTTTTTCAAAATAAATAGATTGCAGCTGAAAATTTCCGTCCATTTTTGACGGGTAATACACTAGTAATTAATAATGACATGTGTACAAAATCAATGAGATGGTCATGGTAGAGCTCGTGGACATTGTCCTTCGAGGATCTCTTACCATGTTGAGTGCCTGGCGGTTATCTTTTTTATATCTACTTATGATAAATTGACCCATTTAATTTAAAATAAATAAATAAATAAATATAATGGTAAAAATGAAAATTTTTAATGGTATGTACAGCCCTGGAAAATGATTTACTGCTCAAAACACAAACTTTTACGCCAGTTTCATAGTATAACATTGCGTAGTCTATATTTTTCGTTATTCTTTCCGTTTTTTTTGGTGTATATTTATTTCATAGTTTCTTGTAACATATGGCAGACGTGTTGTAAATATTACAATCTGTCCTCCGCTTCAACTTGGCTCTGTGCTTGGTCCCCACTCAGCTGCCCTTCTTTCACGGGTATATCACTGACGAGGTTGTAGTTGGGTATCTGATTAACGACAGTGAGGTCATTTAAGCGATGTGTACATCAAGGAATATATATATATATATATATATATATATATATATATATATAATATATATATATATATTAATCGATAACAGCCCTAATATATATATATATATATATATATATATATATATATATATAATATATATATATATATATATATATATATATATATATATATATATATATATATATATATATATATATTAGGGCTGTTATCGATTAATTTAAATTTAATCGTTAGCTTTTGAAAAATTATCAATTAATTAATCGATAATTTCGATTAAAACCAAAAATAGAAAGTTATGACGTCATTAAACTGAACATTTCTCACAGACATTGAAAATTAAGAATATTTTGAACTAAATTTCATGACAATGTGTTGATACTTGATTTGTGCTGAAGGTGGTACGTCAGCGATGTATTTGATCCTTTAAAAGAGAATTGTTTATGTCAGTGGACACAGAAAAAGTTTTCACCATCTACGACTTTGCCCTCCACAGTTAGCTTAAAAACAACATATTTGCTCAACTTTCTAGTTATATGTTTAAATTTAACTGCGCTGATGCCGTCAGCAGGGCCATCTTAACGCATAGGCCCGTTGGGCATTTGCCTGGGGGCCCACGAGCATATGGGCCCCATGGGAATATGTTTATTTATATATTTTATGTATATTCATTTTTTATTCCTGCGGGGGAAGGGCCCAACACTATTTCTTTGCCCGGGGGCACAAAATGGTGTAAAGACGGCTCTGGCTGTCAGCCATTTTTTTAGTTGACGTCTGCCGGTCAACATAAATTAATAAAATACATTTTAATATTACGCGGGAGATGTTTTTACGTTAAAAAAATATAAATTATTATTTATTATTAATAATTTATTATTTATTACTAAAATTTAAAAAAAAATATTATTTAAAAAAAATGACCCCCTTTCCAGTCCATGACGGACTATGGGGCAAGTGATGTAGCGTTCACAAGTTTTTAGCCACCACTAACGAGCAGGGGAATTTGTGGCCAGCACAATGCCCCAAGGGGCCTTGCCAGTTTAATCGAATTTTTATCGATTAAAACTATTTTAATCGATATTTAATCGATAAAATTTTTAACGATAAATCGAGAAATTAATCGATAATTTCCGCAGCCCTAATATATATATATATATATATATATATATATATATATATATATATATATATATATATATATATATATATATATAAAATATATATCTATGTCTATCTATCTATCGCTATCTATCTATCTATATATATATCTGTGTGTGTGTGTGTGCATGTATATAAATTTCTGTTTCCAGGTATGTGTGATGCATATATTTGAAATAAAATGTTGAAATAATGCCAATACTTCTTAGACCGAATTTAAAATCCTAACATTGATTCCAAATTATTTTCTAATTTGGGAATTATACATGGATTCCCTAAATTCATAAAAAAAGTGTCAGTGTGAAATTTAAAAATAAATATAATCATAATTTTTAAAAAAGCGGAACTATTTTCTTAAAAATAACTTTTCCAAAAGTTACAATAACTTACGACTGATTAGTTTCAAACCCAGGGAAATCTTTTTTTTAAGAATGCCCGATGATCTGTATTATAACTAAATGTGTTTTACCTTTTTATCGTGCCTGAACGGCCTCAAAGTGTCGTAGAAGGTCCCTGCGGGCAGCTCTCTGTTCCTATTGCACCCAGTGAAACAGGAGACGAGGCTCCCGACTAGCAGCGACACTACGACAGCTAGTGTTGTGTAGTGTTGGTAGGAAAGTCTGTACCAGTTGTTCACTGTCCAACTACAGTGCACATTGGGGGAAATGAAAAAAATATTTTTTTTATGAAGGTAAAAAAAATGCTTTATTGACAAGTTGTTTAGTGTTATCTTGTTCCTCATTGAAAGCTTTAAAAACTAGTGAGTTGGGGTGTATTGAAAAATGGTTGGGAACCATCTCGAGCATATTAAAATGAAAATTCTTTTGGGACTTATGTCCTTAACATTTTAAATGAATTATCTTTTGGGTCTATTAATACTAGCCCACAATAAAGCGCCGGACCATTGATAATCTTTAAAGTGTAAAAAAAAAGATCTAAGTATGCCAGAAAAACACCGAGTTTTATTGGTACAACATAAATAAAGGTGCTTCTTATATGATTTGTATAATTCCGGAAAAGTTTTATGGAAAATAAATTAGTGGGATGTCAAATAAATTAAAAGCCACTTTAATTCTTTCACAAATTATCCTACTTTTAGAGCCCAATGGAATTTTCTTTTTGGCCCTCAGATCTCAGATCTTTATGACTCTCGGAGACCAACGGAGTCTTATTTCTAGCCGTTTGAACATAAAGTCATCTTCTGTCTGGCTGTCAAAGACAAAACGATTTTTCGATCTGGCCCTTAGAGCCAACGTTCCAGCCTTCTTACAAGACATAATTTTTTTTTATGTCCTTAACACAAGCAGTAAAAAAAAATTAAAATATTATTTTAAAAAGCTATCTGTTCTCTTTTAATGGTAAAGAACATTCTAATTTTTTGCGATAAGCACTATGTTTCACCTGTTTGACATTGTTATATTTGTTACATTTGCTTTCCCCGGTGATGGCACGATTGTAGTAATAGCCCCAATCGCAGTCCACATGCAGATGACGAGACTTGATATCAGAGCACAGGAAGCTCCCTGGAAACAAAATTTAAGAACCTCTAAACACACAGCCATTCATAGAAACATCAAAGCAAAAGCATCATTTTATTTGTAAAATTATTATAATTTTTTAAATATTTTGGTTAAGGCCCTTATGTAAACTGTTGCTTTGGTGTGTAGGTTTACTGGTAAGAGTACAACAGAGTAACTGACCCAGGAATTGACCCATGGGCACACGAGCCCAATGAGCAACAGTCCCAACAGGGGTCCACCGAATATCCCGAGAATACTGACCACAATCGTGATTAAAGTCGGGCTGAGAACGCCTGTCAGGTAAGCGGCGCCGATGGTCAGTAGACCAAAGATTATGGCTGAAAAGAAAAGAGTAAGAGTCAGTGGCGTTACTAGGGTTGGTGTCACCCAGTGCTCATGGTGTCACCCCCTCGCGACCTACCATGCACATAGACCTCCTCCGAGTCTCCATCCATCCCTGTGGCGCTACAGCCCATGTAGGGTCTTGGGCCTGCCTCACGACCTCCTTCCCCTCAGTCCTTATCAACGCCTTTCTTCTCCAATATTGGATGCCCAGTTGTTGTAGATCTTTCTCTACGTCATCCATCCATCTAAGCCTAGGTCTTCCCTTGAGCCGTTTTCCTCTGGGGTTTTGGTGATGTACCCTCTTTACTCCTCTATCATTTGACATTCTTTCTAGGTGTCCTGCCCAGCGCAGTCTGCCCTTTTAAAAAAATTTCTGCAACTATTGTGGTATCCTGATATAAACTGTATAATTCATGGTTGGTTCTTATTCTCCATCCAAACTCATCCTTTGTTGGTCCATATATTTTCCTGAGAACTTTCCTCTCCCATGTATTCAACAGGTTTTCTGCAGTTTTTGTTTAAGTACAAGTTTCACTTGCATATGTTACAGCTCCTCCGAGTCTGCCCGTGCCGAAAAACGGGAACATACAGAATTTTCCATTTTGGTGTCACTCCTTGTGATGGTGTCCCCCCCCCCATGAAGTCCGCAACCCTGGTCCCCCTAGTGACGCCTCTGGTGAGAGTTACAATTACTTTTTCTAAAGTGTTTGTCGTATCTCAGACCGGGATATTGTTTAATTTCATTAAGTCATGTTACTATTTTTAGACAAGGTTTTCTTTCAACAATGTTTTTCAACATTAATCTGGCAGTTAAAGTACGTTTGCAAAATCTAGTGCACATAGTGTAATAGTTGTAAGCAAGGGTGTATTTTTGTGTGTGTGTGCTCTAGTTTCACTAAACTAAGCTAAATCAAATCAACAACATTAAGACACATTTAAGACATTTGATGTCTTTACGAGACTGGTCAAACTTAATCCTCGAAAGCAGTATTGAATATTGATAGATTTACGCCATAAGATGAAACATTTTGGTTGGCCATTTCATACTTAACGGGTTCATAAGCTCTGTTTATTAACGATACTCTCTGAATTATCAGATCATGCAATTACTTGTGTTTTTAACTTGATCACGCAGACCAAAGATCATACGAAAATACAGTGAACCTACAATGTGAGATATTTGCGAGAGAGTGGGGAGGTGGCGAAGGGATCGGTCTGCAAGAAGCAGCCATTTCGTCATTATAGAAAGGGGGTGGCGTATTCAGCAGGCTAACGCGATTTCTTTCCTTCCGGGAAGTATGACGTCAAATCGCTCTGTCAATTTCATGGAAACTAAGGATAGATCATTAACCTGTTGCCGTGGAAACCAAGGGAAGAGCACCACCAAACTGTAGCAATGGAAATCAAGGGCAGACCACTAACAAGCTTTGGAAACCTAATGCTAACTTTTTAGCCATGGAAACCAAGGGAACGGAAACACTAACCTGTAGTCATGGAAACCAAGAGTATAGAAGCACTCACCTGTTGCTATGGCGATGTAGGACATTGCTCTCGGTGACGGAAGTCCACCGTTGAATTTGATGAAGAATGGTTTTAGGAAATCCTCCACGAAAACAGTCGCCAAGGAATTAATACCCGATGACACCGTGCTTAAAATAGAGCGACATAAGGAGTTGTTGAGACAGTAAACGCAATAAGCCTTATTCACAAAGGTTAAGTCTCGGATGGTCTGGTTATAAGGCGGATTTGCGAGCGTGATTATCACACAAGCCTATTTATCATTAAACAATGTAACCATATAGAACAAAAGTTATATGAATGTACAGGGAAATATTCAAGTAAACTCTAATACTCAAACATAGACCTGTTAATTATTTTTATATTTATATGGACGTCCTGCGGTAAATTTAGCATTCTTTAGGGGCCGTCCATAAATGACGTCACGCACCTAAAAAAAAAGAGGGGGGCAGAGGGGTTCACAAATTTGTGACGATGTGTGACGTGTGATGTTGAAATGTGACGTCACATCAAAACTCGCAAATTTAAATAAAAGTTCCATTTAAATATTTGATTGCTTACAATTTATTTAGTGACGTTTTACATGGCTTCACGCGTGTTACGATATTAGAGTGCAGCCTCACACTAAAAACATACTTAAATGACCACACACACAAAAAACCGTAATGAAAAAACTCGTAAAAAACAAATATTTTGACTATAAATCCTTTATTTACGAGACATAACTAGAACCATGTTCATTGTAATACGCATCGCACGACAATACAAAATCCAAAATTTAGTTATGTCTCAATTATAAAGGATTTATAGTAAAAAAAAACTGCTACCGTCTGCCTGCTAAATTTCAGCTCGATTTTATCACGGGAAAAGCGTTATAAAAACATTTTTAATATAAAGGTTGGTCTACACATAAAATTTTCCGTACAAATTTTGATCAAAATTTGTTAAATAACCAAGGAAAATTTCGTCACAATTGCGTCATGCAATATTTTATTTGGCGAACTCATAATTTATTTTTAGCTATAATGTATAAAGATTTTGAAAGTTGTGACAAGACAAGTTTTGCTGGAAAATTTGATGTGTGGACCAACCTTAATGCGCACCGTGCGACTGATTATCATAAACATTTACAGATCGGGAATATATTTTTAAAAAGTATCGTCAATATAATACGCACCGCACCGCGCGACAGGAAAGTATAAAAAAGGTTGTTCAATATAATACGCACCGCCACAACCTAGCACAATTAACATGCTACATAGAGATACATAGAGATCATCTAAAAATTCCTTAAGTTAATTACAGTACATTCGATCGATCTGAAATTTTAATAGATCATTTTTATCGTCGCCACAAGTCTGCCTGCAAAATTTCAGCTCTTTAGCATACGGGGAAGTGGGCTAAAAATTGATCCAAATTTTTTTCGGCAACCAGACGCCTGGAGTTAATATAAAGGATTTAAAAATGATTTGAAACATGCTCAGTTTTAAACAGAAAATACGGCTTTATGGAGGAGGGAGGGCAAAGCTTTGTGACGTCATATTGGAAGGGGTTCCACGTTTTTTGACGACATGTGGCGGAGAGAAAGGCTAAAAAAATGGCCAAAATCGCGTGACGTCATTTATGGACGGCCCCTAAGCATTTATTGAAAAATAAATAAATTTAGAACGCATAGCAAAGATCGTGTGTATGTCGAGTTTAAATTTTATACATGTAGTCTGAAGACTATAAGAATTTAAATGTAAAATCTGCGATATATTATGTTATTTATAAGAAACATGGTTATTCTGTGATACCTATTGTAATATATCACAAATGATGGTAAAATACTACAATAATTTACATGTAAATCTATTTTTTTTCCTCTGGTATAGAGATACATAGAGAGGGAAAGAGAGAAGTGGGACAAAGAGAGTGTTAAAGAAAAGGGAATTTAAAAAAAAGGAAAATAATAAGAAAATGTAGAGTTATAAATATAAAAAGAGACAAAGAGGTGTGAGTAATGTGAGACATAGGGATAAAAATACTTTTCTTATTACGTATGCAAGAACAAACATACAAAGTCTCATTCTTCGCGTCTGGAATTCGGGCGTGAAATGGGTTGCCTGATTAAGCCAGGAAAACCAACACTCTGTCAACATTTAAAACTCTAATACAAATGCAAGACTAGACATAAACCACGGAAAAGCGTAGGTTGTAATAAACTTCTGAGTAAGGGACAGATAAGAAGAAGTGGGAAATACTTAAGGAGAAAGAAGAATCTAACGAAGAAGCTGGATGGAGTGAAGGCAGTCAAGGAATGGGGGGGAAAAAGTTGGAGTGTAAGGAAGAAGATAAAAAAGAGAATGCGTTTGCAAGGTAAGGGAAGAGTGAAAGAGTGTAAGAATTATCGAGAGGAAGGGAGATGAGGAAAAATAAAGAGGGGGGGTACAGAGAGGTTTTTAGTGTGAGGCTGCACTCTATTAGAGAGAGAGGTAGTCATAGATTTGGAAGTGAACGAGAGAAAAAAAAAGAGTGCACAGAAATAGAGAGGGGAACATATGAACAGATGATAAAAAAACATGAGAGAGAGAAAGAGAGCGAGAGAGAAAGAGAGAGAGAGAGAGAGAGAGAGAGAGAGAGAGGAGAGAGAGAGAGAGAGAGAGAGAGAGAGAGAGCGAAAGAGAGAGCGAGAGAGAGATAAAAGAGTACGCTGGAGAAATAAAAGAGTCAATGAAAGAAATAAAGAGAAAAGAGATAGCGATGGAAAAAAAAGAAATGAAAAAAAAAGAGTTATTGAGCGAAAAAATATATAGAGAGAGATTTAGAGCCAGAAACCCTCGGGTAGCGAGAGCTTTAGATCCTCACGTAAATAGCTTTACATTTTGTTTTGTTAACGAGCATTCCCGGTCAAATTCTCGGACGCGTGGTTAACCACGTGGCTTAACTTCTGAAACGGCTAATCTAGTTTTAACTTAATCAAACAGAACTCAAGGTAAACCAAACAAAAGGTAAGTTAGGCCGCTGAGTCCCGCCCCACCCCTCCCGAACTCCCCCCCCCCACAAGGTACAAACCTCAAAGCAGCACTGAAAATACAAGCGATGAATAGTCCCGCCATGCCTGGCAGATCCACGAAAATGTCCATCACGAACAGGGGCAGTAACTGAAATAACAGTTTAGAATGTCAACAACGTTTTTTAATTTTATGCAAATATACAGAAAGTATAATTTGATTTTAAAAAATTGAAAAAAAAATCTCGTTATATTACTTGACAAACTCAATATTATGTCTGGCATTGGTTTTTTTTTGTATGGTAACTTGATTTTGTTTTTTCATGTTACTTGCTCCGGTGTTACACGGCTTTAATGCGAATATAAACAATATACCTTTTTTTTTATTGTTTAACAAATAATGAAAAAGACTTTATTGGGAAATGTGTTGCCAAGTCGGTCAATGTATGTCATTATGGCTGGGGTGTGAGGGGGGAGGGTGACAGAATGAGTGCAATTATGGGAAAGCTATTTGGAACATTTAAAGAGAAAACGTAACGCAAAAATAAAAACAAAAAACAATACACCTAAAATAAGACGGAAAGTAAAGACTACATAACCAACTACCCATCAACAATTAATGTTTGAACAATACAACAAAACAACTTCATGGAGAATAAATATTTCGAAGAGTTAAAAAAAATAAATAAATATTTTAAAAAAAACAAAAAAACAAATAAAAACTAATCTCTCACGGTTGAAAATGTTTTTAAATAATCATTCGTTTTCTTTATTCAGTTTGGGAATTAGAAGGAGAATGCTCGTTTTTGTGACAAAATATACATTGGAAATTTTTACCATTGGATTCTAGGGCTGTTAACGATTAATTTAAGATTAATCGTTAACTTTTGAAAAAAAAACCGATTGATTAATAGTCAATTTCGATTAAAGACAAAAATTGAAATTTATGTTGTTATAAATAACATTTATTAAACTTACTTGTCGAAAATCGAAATAACACTGGAATGTCTTCTTTATATGACATCTTTTAACCAACAACGCCTACAGACAAGTGTGTTGACATTATTTGGTTGAAGTGATGAGTGGGTCTTATTGACAATATAACCAGCCGAGCTGAACAAACGTACACATATCTTTAGATTGTCTCAACTGAAGTTTCTAATACTGTAGTGGATGTTTGCTTTGCAGGTGATATGTAAGCGAAGTGTTAGAACTATGGTAGCAACGTTACCTTTAAGCAGCGCCGCTGCGTAGATATTTTACCGACGCCACGCAGGAGTTTAAAATCACCCGCGCAGCAAATTTTATAAAATATTGCACAAAAAATGGTCGTTGTGCAACATAGCAGACGATTTTTTTTTCAACTTTGCACACGGACCAACGAAGCTTAGACGTAGAGGGAACATTGCATAGTAGGCAAACGATTTCTCTCAATTGACACAATTACCTTTATCGCCATTTTGAACATTCACGTAAGTGAATAGTTTAAAACCAAAATGTCCGTGTAATCGTCCGGAAATTATTTTATATTTATCGGCCGAAATATTTTACTTTTGACTTCCAGTACATTTATAAGTGGTGGGTCGATTAATCGTTAAAAAAATTTAATCGATAAAATTTTTTAACGATTAATCGACAAATTAATCGTTAATTTTCGCAGTCCTATGGATTCCCATAACATTTTGATGCTTATTCTCAATAAAATCGTTCAGATGATGTGTAGATGAACAATAAAAAAAGAAAAAGTAACGGAAAAAACCCAATAACAAAACATCACTTACTGCCACAACTTCACGAACGTGGAGAAAACATTGGATTATTTTCATTGTTTTGTTAATTTTGTTTAAGGCGTCTTTTTGAGAAAGGGATAAAAGGAAAGGTGTTTTGATAACCAGAATAACACACGAACACAAATGAAAATAAAAATATGAAAGGGAAAATATGTTTTGCTAAGGGGTGCGTTTTACAAGTGTAAAATAAGCTGTATTAGGTCTATTTGCAATCTACACCTCGGCTGAGTATTTCAAAGTTTCAACAAATGTTTTTTAGGTCTTGCTAGTTTGACAGCCTCACTCATACCTTGTTCAATTGCTGTCTTCTACAATCCGTTTGTTTCTAAAACTCTATTATTGTTAGTTTATTTTGGAGCAAATAAAATAAAAGCTCGATTACAAATCTAAATAA
Organism: Ampullaceana balthica; assembly: GCA_944989445.1. Taxonomy (NCBI): domain Eukaryota; kingdom Metazoa; phylum Mollusca; class Gastropoda; family Lymnaeidae; genus Ampullaceana; species Ampullaceana balthica. The sequence goes on along the minus strand of CALYLW010002694.1, from coordinate 926 downwards.
TTCCCCTCCTCTCGATTCCTCGGTATCGACATTCAATCTGTGTCTACCTAATCAAAACTCTTTTGATCTATTGTGGGTGGCGTCTCCGCAGCGTAACTGGATTTTCGCGCCGAGGCACATTCCTTATATTATCTGACCTTGAGACCTAGTAGCAATTCCACCCTTCTCCCGCCCCCCTAGATTCAAGAAGGCTTAGCCTCGGCTCCTTGGCACACTGCCCCGATCCCCCTTACTAATAACTCAAAAGTTCCATACCAAACCATAAGAACTATTACCCGTGTTCAAACAAACCAAATCCCCCAACTCATCCCTACCCACTACTCCTCAACACCTTCACAACAAAATCCATAATCACACCCCCCAACCCCCCTCACATAAACCACCCCAAAACATCATCATCTCCAAAATTCTTTTCCCCCTTCACCCTTTCCCCACCACACCCACACCAACTAATAACAACCCCCACCCCCCCAACTATTATTAAAACTCCAACAACAAATATCCTCCACCCCATACTCCATCCAACCCCATTCAAACTCCCTTCCCCCCCCCATATTTAACCAAACTCCCCCCCTCCCCCTCACCTTTCCTACCCACCTACTACCTCACAAAAACAAAAATCAATACATACTACACAATTCACCCTACCTACCAAACCCACAACCACCCAACCCCACAAACCAAACCACAACCCACCCCAACCACAACCCCATACACCCCACACCCCAACCCCAACCCCTACTTTCAATACCCTTCAACCCCAAATCCACATACTCTTATCCAAATACCTTTCAAAAATCCTATCCCACTTACATTCTCCTTCACCTCAATAACCCATTCTTCAACCTTCAAAACCATTTCTCCAACATCCACTCCACACACCCACCCACTTCAACACTTCCTCTTCAAACATCCTCTCCAACATT
>CALYLW010002693.1:0-34408 GCA_944989445.1 Ampullaceana balthica | reverse complement strand
ATGTCTGGCCACATTTTGAATCAGCATTTTTATATTTGGCCACTGTGACATCTTAGAATTTTTGGAACTAAAATGTTGCATAAAATGAATTGCAGTTTATAAAATGTAAGAAATAAAAGGAGTGAAATCTAATAGATAATATTAAAAACACCGTTGACTTGAACTCTTTGTACACAAAAATCCATCTAAAATAATTATATAATTAGTATATGTTGCTTAAAAATTGTTAAAAATTAACCCTTAAACTCAATTTGGGCTGTAAAAACCACAGGCCGTGAGAAATACTGATCTCATCAGCAAATTTTTAAGGTGTAAAAAAAATAGAATAAATGCTTAAATATCAAAAGCTGATAAACCAACTTTCTTTTCTCGTGCAATAGCTTAAAATAAACATGCTCGTGTAACAAACCAGTTACACAGGTCATATGGGCCTGGTTATCTATATATTCTAAGCCAGGCACAGTAGCCCAGGCTTTGCCAGATCTCCAAAAAAATATAGTAATAGGTCCTCTCTAGGATCATGATGATGGAATAATCGTAATGATTACAATTCATTCGTCAAAAATCACATTACCTATCATTTTACAGCCACTGTAACAAAACTGTAACTTTTTTTTCTCCCCACCAGAATACAGAGTTTCAACTATTCTCAATATTCATGGTAATGTCAATGGACCACCAGGGCACTTATCAAAACTCGTCTTTTTTAAAAGTTGATTTCTGAAAAAACAATTTCTAGAATTTAATATTATTTCTGGTGAGTTTAGAAATTATTTCATTTTTATGCTTCTTTTCAAATTCAACTAATGCTGATGGTGCTTCATGCATACATTTTTGTGTAACATGAGAGGAAATTCAAAATTATTCATCTGGACTTTTGTTATTTGTACTTGAATTAAACAATGATCTGGTGGTCCAGAAACAAAATGGACAAAATTTCTTGACTAGATTGAAATTGTTGACACCGGATGTAAACTATCCTCCATCTTTGTTTATACCAAATGGCTAATAAGACTTACATCTCAAAATATCTTTGGCCTGCCAATAACTGGAGATGAAACCGTAATAACATGCAGGAAGGCAAAGTTTTAAAAAAAAAGTATTATCATTTTCCTTCTTAAAAATTTAACGAATTCTGAGAGAAAATTTAAATGTTCTTGTTGTTGTAATATCTACTTGGTTAGAATCATGACTTAGTGTTACACCTGAGGGTTTAGTAGCGATATAGTGCTCCGTTTTAAATATATCGGTTGACTAGATCCCGAGACTGAAGAATTGAGCCATTGTAAAAAAAATCAAATCAGGAACACTAATTCACAATTTGCTGTCTCGCTTCGGACTTCGACTTTGGCTCTTCCACACGGGCGGGATGACACAGACGGGCTTGCCACGACGTGGGTGCCAGACCAACATTTGAGCAGAATTGGCACACGGCGGCGTGAGGGCACAGCGTGGAATAGGCACATTGTAGTCAAGAATAATAGGCTGACGAGGCACTGGGTTACTGATCAGAGTGGCTCTCTCGCCTAAAGGTCTTCTGGGATCAATGGCGATCTCCAACTGCATGCACCAAGATATTGTCTATTTATGGAGAAAATATAAAAATTATGACACGTTTCAAAATAAAAACAAAGGGTTATAATTTTTTAAAAACTTTTAGCACATGATTACACAGCACAATTTAGCACATGATTACACAGCACAATTTAGCACATGATTATACAGTCCAATTTAGCACATGATTACACAGCACAATTTAGCACATGATAACACAGCACAATTTAGTACATGATTACACAGCACAACTTCCACGTTACATTATCAACAGATGAGATGCTATGCTCTCAATATTAGATTTATAGAAAAATTGACACTTTTTATAATTTATTATAGCCCAATACAACAAAAATACAAACATTTCTTATGTCCTAATGTTATCAAAGCGGTTACACATTTGTTTAAAACAAAGTGTTTCTCTTCAAAGTTGTGAAAATTTTAAAATTAAAATGAGCTCTTTGGGTTTGATAATTTATTATTATTATTATATGCCAACATTATAACATATTCAAAATTACACAGGAGATACTGGTTTAAATGCAGAGTGATACCCTTAAAAATGGTTGTGAGCCTAATATTTATAAATAATAAAAAGTAATTCACAGTGATGTATGGAAGTACAGTAGTTGATGAAATTAACAAAAGAGAGAAGGTAAAACAAATGGCCTATGAAAACATCTTGACCATTTACTATTTTGAGGGTGTAAATAAAAAGACTGCAATCATGCATGTAAAAATATAAATTAAAACATTAATAACAACAAAATAAAAAGTTATAAGGCTGAAGCTGCATCCATAGACACACTTTTTATAGGTAAGGCAAATCAAATTAGCCTACATAAGGATTCCATAGGTATTTTGTTGAAATAAAGACTAGGAAATGAGAGCAAACATGCTATGCCATAAGAAAAGACCCACACATTCACTACTGGTATACTGACAGACCCACATATTCACTACTGGTATTTACTGAAAGAAAAGATTCCCGCAATCATCATACCCATGATGTTAACCTTATATAAGGGACAAACGAGTCTCAAACGACTAGAGATGAATTCTCATGATGTAAAGTAGTAGCTTTAGCTTTGGTAATTTCAGGAATGAAAGTCATCGGAGTATGCAGATTACAAAGGGCAAAAATGACAATACTTGGTACTAGACACACTGTACTTGAGAAAATGTCCAATATCGTAAACTGGTTTTGGCACACACAATACATAAATAAATAAAATAATGTTTAACATCTCAAAAATTATATTTGAAACCACTAAGATGAAGCTTAAGCAATTCTGAGAAAAGATTAAACAATTCTGAGAAAACAGACAATGGAATCGTGGGTGACTATTATGGGTAATACAGTATTACATGAGTTTGACCTGCATGACGAAGCTTTTCATGGTAACCATATTCCAGGCAACCAGCCAGACGTAGAAGCTCTGGTCTCTGATAATGTGGGTCAGATTGGGCTCCAGCTGATGTCTGTTGGCAGGGTTTCTCCAGGTAACATGAGGATGGAAGTTATCATTCATGTATACAGTGGCTGTCTGATAACGATCACATGGGCCCTTGAAGATGACGGTCTCATTGCGGGATCCATACCATGGGTAGTGACGACCATCGCAATCTGATATCATAGTCTGCTTGCCTGATGTCAATTCAGGGAACTCCCAACTTGTGCTGGTGAAAAAAAAATTCAAAATAGTGCAATACAATTACAGTGTCATTCAGAAATACATCTCCATTTCCTCAATGAACAAGATTTTAGAGGATGAAGTAAAAATATCAAGTTAAATATATCTGGTCAGTTGCCATTTGATGTAGTGTGAGTGAGAGGAAAAATAAATTTATTAGTTTTATTTGTTAGCTTAACGAAAACAATGAGCTTTAATTCAGTGGCATTTTTGTCATCAATATATTTCAATAAAAAAAAACAGAGCTACCCATGTCAAATTTAAAAGAGGAGACTTCTGAAAGTATACAGCTTTTCCGATTCACCAAAAAAAAATAGCTTCTTGATCATACTTCACAGTAACATCTATCAACATAATTTCAGATTGATAATTTATAGTAGCCATATCATAAAACAAGCTGTCAGCTTACCTTATCTTATCTATTACAGACGCTTCTTCTTTACGGGAGATTATTATTTTTTTCTCTGCTAAATAAGTTATAACCAATGAAGAGACACCAAAAAAGTGTCTCATAAAAGTGAAACTTCAAAATCAATTCAGAAAATATAATACAATACTAAGTAACAATGACAATTTAAAATTTTCAAAATGATTTCACAAGACCCAACTATAAACTCACTATCCCTCTTTCCCATAAGTATTGTGAAATGTCATATCCGTGCATGCCTGAATCCAACCAACTTTCCAGGCTTCATTATCAGAAAATGGTGAAATTTCCACAGTTGCACTAGCCCTAATAAACATTGCAGTATGAGACAAAAAGATCAGTAGTTAAAAGATCTTTAATTTAAATATAAAGAAAATTTAAGACATTCTTAAACACATGATTATGACAATTTTAAAAGGAGTTGACAAGTACAAGTGTATCAGCTCGACCCTAATAATTCTTCATAACAATTACACATTAGATAATTTAAGTATCATCATAGTTATAATATAGTATTACTTTTTATTTTATAACCTAAATTAAACTCTAATCTGAAGTAATCAGAGGTTGAAAATTTGATTTTGGCACATGGCACAACTAAAGTTAAAGATTCGGTATTCAATGTCCAAGTTTTATAACATGTCAGTCATGTTTGAAGTGACTTCACTGATCACTCATTACTATAATTACTAGTATGACTATGATAAATATGCCATGGCTCCTAGAAAAAATAATAAACAATGACAACAGGGCTCTAGGGATATGCCTTCTAATTATAAGACTTGTCTAAGACTAAGATTCACGAAGACAAGATTAAGACGACCAAAATGACACCAAGAGGGTTAAACTTAAGTGTGACTATACCTGAAATTAGGCGTTCTATACTTTAACACCGCAGATGAGCTTTCATCTATTTGTGTGGGTTCTTTGTCTATTTTCGCCTCTATTTCGAGAATTCTTATAACCGGCCCAACGTTATCGTTACTGGTCGATATATTTTCATTGCTATTGTTATTTTCCTTGTTCAAGGCCCCGTTCCAAACCACTAAGGATCCGTGTCCCATTCCATCCGTAGAGTGAACGGAACGATCCATCTGAAACCAGTGAAGGCCTCCGTGATTTTTATTTTAAGCTATTGCAGCATTTGGTACTTCCAGAATCTTTACACGAAGGCCTTAGAGATTCTGTTACCATGTGCTTTTGTTTACGTCAGTATACCCTCTAGAGCATATGTACCCAAGAAATGCGTTTTCATTTTAAAGAAAAATTTGGTACATAAAACTACATGTGTACTTTAATGATATCAAACATATGATAATTTATTGTGATAAAAATAAAATTAGTAAAGTAACAGTAAAACTACAACAATAAATACACCATGTGCCAGTTTGTTGGAGAGTACAAATTCCGTTTACCGGAAACAGCTGTGTTTTCAAGATGGCTAGTGTAAACTTCCTGGAGCATCTGTAGTATCAAATTATTTATGAGTTGGCCTAAAAACCTGAAAACGGATGTCATCTTACTAGCAGATTTTCCCAATTTAAGTTAGCTTACGTTATACAAATAATATATTTATTATTTTGTTTTAGTTTTAGGTAAGTGTTATATTACAATCTGAACGTCTTGAAATAGCTTAGTTACTTAGTTAATTTTTAGTTTGGGCCTTTGGTTTTCATAATAAATATTCAATTTTTAGAGTCTTGGTCCCTGGTCTGCTGATGTTTGAGGTCAAAGATGAACTTATTCATTGTTATATTTATTGACAGTAATAAGCAAGTTTAAAAATAGGGCTTACAAAAATAAATGTGAAGGATTATGTCTATGCAGTTGTATTTTTTTTAATGTTTCAGTTTCATGTTGAAATTTAAGTTTAAGAATGATGTCAATGATGACAATGATGAATGAAATTTGAATGTCATAGTAGTATAGATAGTAATTGGTAATAATAATATAGTTGTAAGTTAGTAGGCCTATTGTATTTAGTATAGTGACAGTATAGCCTATATATATAATATAGTATAGTCTGAATATTTATATAGGTTATTATATTACTCTGCATTTATATTATATTAATATTGGTAATATTAGTATATGAACTATATGATTATTATGAACTATAGCACAGTTTTGTCTACAGTAACTGAGAGATTAGACTTTTTACTTGATAGTTTAATAGAAACACTCAGACTAACGACCATGGTATGATTTTCCATAGCCTTTAACTTGAGTCATTGGTAATTAATTTATTAATTATTATTGAAGGCTAAATATTCGGTAGACATTAGGACAGACGTCTGGAAGTATTTCGGAAGCATTCTGTTGTTTATTTATAATTTTTTAGTCTACTTCCTGTTTCACAGCTGCAGTTCTCAATTATTTAAAAATGACTCATGACAAAACAAACTGTCCTCTATACTATAAACATGTACAAATAAAATTAGGAACTCCTTGTGGACCTACAACTTTGACTCATAATTAATTGTAACCAATGGTTAAATGGCTTTTGAACACAGCACTTTTTATGAATGAAACAATGAGAACAAGGCAATAGTAGTAGTAGTAGTAGTGTCAAAATGTGGTTGAAGGATGAATGGTTGCCAATGACAACCAATCTGCACAGGGTACATTTTGTTATTCCATGCGAATATCTGGATGTATATTTGTAAAATTCTTGATAAAAAAATTACAATATTTTCTGTTTGTTTTATTTCCAAAGCTTTTTTGGTTTGTTTACTATAAGTTGTTGAAAAAATAGGTTTTTTTAATTATTATTATTAAAAATAATAAATCTGTAATTTTTCACAATTTAAGTGTACAGTATATATTACTCATTGCTTGTGAGTGTTAGTGAAAGAGAGATATTGGTGATTATTCTAAAAATTAAACAAAATGGCCTATTTTATTTAATAAAAAAAATAACAACAACAAAAATATTTAAAAACACCATAAACAAACAACATCGAGGTTAGAAGACACACACAATTTTATTTTGTCTGAAACGTAAATTTTAGACTCACTGGATAGTGTTCTATCTTAAATATTTATATAGTTTGAGGCCCTATAACAATAAGCACAACTACAGAAATATTAAGTAAAAATGTAGACGAGAGATACATTTTTAAATAATTGAAAACTGCAACTGTGAAACAGGAAGTAGACTAAAAAATAATAAATAAACTACAGAATGCTTCCGAAATACTTCCGGACGTCTGTCTTAATGTCTACCAAATATTCTTAGTCTTAGCCTAATTCAAAATATGAATCTTGAATGAAAATTTTCACTAATGGCTAATAGTAATCACATTGATTATTTGATTGTAAATGATTATGCTTCATCATAATCATGATCTGCAATTAATAATTATCAGTTTAACTTAGTACGTTCTAGTGATGTCTTGCCAAGATTTGTTTCTCTAAATGGTTGAAAGATTAATATAAAAAAAACGGACCATTTTACTAAACAATGTTTTTGCTGGTTTTTTTTCTATAAAATGTTTGACCCCTTTACTGGCTATTAAAAATTTTAAAACTAACCCTTATTTGGCGAATAAATCTAAAACAGTACGGTAGACCGAAGAAGTCATAGTGTACACAAAAATTTTATTGTTTCTTTACCATCAAAATAAAATATTTAGGTATTTTTGAGTTCTGTGGCTTTCCATAGTTTTGAGCACTGAAACTACGTCATAGCATTTCGGACGAGAATAATCGGGTCTGCTGCATACTGCAGATCATAATATCATTTGGACGATTATCGTCGGGTCTACGAGTAAAGGTCAATATATCAAGACGACTATAGTTGGGACAACCGGTAAAGGGGTTAAGAGGAAGTCTGTCAGCATCTGAGAGATGAAGCCCATAAATATTAATTGAAATAATTTTCATACTTAGCTGGTAAATTTTATAAATTCATCATAAAGTAGTTCAGTTGTAATCAAATATCTGGGAATTTAATTTTATCAATTTATAAATGCAATAAATTCCTAGTTTTAAAATGTTGTAACTTGTTGAATTGTGCCAGTATGGTGGTTTATACTAATCCTTAAGTGACACTTAAAACATGACACTTGAAACTACAGAAGGTTAACATAAAAATTAACATGTAATTGTGAAATCTGATTTAATTAATAATGTGGTAGATGCAACATTTTGTGTATTATAATAATTTCCTCCAATTTTCAAGAGTGTATCCAGGCCAATGCTAATTGTTTTCTAAGTACATGGCTATGGTTTACACAGGACAAAATCAACAGTTTTGCTAGGCACACCGCCATAGTGTAGACAGTGCTGGCTATCGTTAAATTATTATGTTTCTTAATTTATTTTACTGATAAAAAGAAATAAAACATACAGTGTTGAAAAAAAACCAAGGTACTTAATCCTATTGTTTTTAAAAATATAATTTAATTGCTGTCTAAAGCTGTCTCTTCATATCATACAACAAAATATGTTAAATTTAGCCTTTTCATAGTTAATGTAACAAATTATGTTTTCAAAAATTTAATTTTTAATACCGTATATACTCGTTCTATAGCCCGTTCGTTCATAAGCCGACCCCCCTACTTTTGGAAGAGAAAAGTAAAAATAATAGGACAGCGTAAACAAAATGTTACACATTTTTTTAAAAAAACTACAATCGGTCATTATGATTGTCTTTTTTTGGGTTTTTTGTACTGTTTATCTTTGTCTTTGTGCTCTTTGTTAGGAAAGAATTACATGTATTTTAGAAAAAAATAATTTTTAAACAGTGGCGACAGCGCGTACATTAAAATTCGTTATTGACAAAAGAATTTGTAAAACAATTTATTAAACGATTCACAAAAATAAAAAAAATGATTAAATAAGGTAAGTGCAGATGTTGAATAATATATTGTAGCTTCTTGTAGAGCAGTCGAATTTTGTAGAATGTAGAAATGGACCTTGATGATCTACAATAACAGCACCGATATTCAATATCCATGCAGAAATCACCTATGACCCAATCATAAGTCGACCCCCCAACTTTTCCCCCTAGATTTTGTCCAAGAAAGGTTGGCTTTAGAATGAGTATATACGGTAAATATTTTTAAAATATTAAAATCACTTACTGTTTTTTTTTAGCTCCCGTCTACAAATCATCACATCAGAATGCGAAAACGACCCATAGGCCAAAAGGTAGATGACAGCAATGCAGCAGCAGAAGAAACTGCCACCCAGGTCTGCAAATCTGCATGCTTGTCTCTGTGGGATTCATTCCTTATGTTGGACCATCACTACACAGCTCAGTTTGCCATATGCGCTACCAAAGAGTCTTCACTAGCCAACCTCCGACCCCTCATGAAACTGCTTGAGATCAGCTGTCATGGTGTCCCCTGGATCCTTGGGGCATGCATCCTGTTCCTGTGCTGCCATGAGCCCAGTGATATTGAAATCGCAGTCAATTTGTTATTTGGTAAGTGTTCAATAAAATGGTAGCAGATGACACTTGATCTCTTGTGTGCGTTTGATTTCTACTTAACACATTTTCAGATTTTAAATAACATGTTGGTTCCTAAAAATTAAAGATTTTAAATGGAGATGATGACTATTAGTAATTAATCAAGTGTAACTAGACTTTTAAAAAATTAAATTAATGGAACAAAAACATTTTCTATTAAATCATCTTAAATATAAACAAATAAACAAAGAGATAAGCTAGAAATGTTTATTTCGCTACAATTTTTCTAACTTATTGCTTTTGGACCACCCTTTCTTCCCAGCTCTTATTTTTGACCTTATTGTGGTTGTATTGTTGAAGATGACATTTCAACGAGGCCGACCGAGTCACAACATCATGGACATGTTTGCGACTGCCTCCGTGGATAAGTTTTCCTTCCCATCAGGACACGCTACTCGGGCTTCCATGATGGGCTTGTTCCTTTGCCTGCATCTGTTCAAGAATCGCTTGTTAATCTTGCTCACTGTTATATGGTCTCTGAGTGTTTGCATTTCTAGGGTACTTTTGGGGAGGCATCACATTTTCGATGTGGTCTGTGGTTTCTGTATTGGAGTCTGTTCGTACTCTCTCTACCAACAGGCTTGGGTTTCACAGGAAACAATACTGTCTTACTTAGACACTTATTTCAACCATGTCCATCTTTGATTGTTACACTTGTGAGTAAGACATGAATATATATTTTTTTTAAAAAAGGTAAAACTCCAATTAACTTGTCGTTCAATGATAATGAACTTGAATTTTGTGTGGAAGAATAATAGAACCTGAATCTAGATGCTTGTTAAAAATATTTATGTGGACATATTTTTAGTCAAGCCTCTATTGTTTTTATGCAGGGAATTAAACTACGTTTCATTTGATAAGACTACATTTACCCCCCTCAAAAATGATGTAAGCTCACTAAGATAATTTTAAAATGTTTTTGGTGTTCTTACATTACCTACTGAATGGGAATTTCAATTTATTACGATAAGTTAAAAGAGAAAGTAATTTTATTTTTAAATAAGCATTAATTATATTAAAATTAACATTTAAAAAAAAACAACCATTTTTAAAACTTTTAATCCAACAGTTGTGCATTTATCAGGCCTAAATTAATTCTTATTATATGAAAATCAGTTTTTTATTCAATTATTCAAAATTTTGATTTCATATAAAAAATTGTTGATTATATTTTTAGACCAGAGCATTGCTTATAGAGTTTTGACAAAAGAGAATTAACCGGAACAGTTTAAATAGCTTTAAAATGTAATCAATTCATTTAGGGTTAACAATATTTTTAACAAGAATAAAATATGTATAAATAAGAGAAATGTGCATCAATAGGCATGAGTCAGTGACATAATATTATTACTGAAGCATGACCTTGTCAACTGTGATAAATTAAACCAGTGAATTTAGGAAAGTGTTTTTTTTTAAACAAATGAAAACCATTTATTATTGTTATTAAAATTTTTATTTGAAATAGGGTGAAGGATTAATTTCAATATTTTTTCGTGTGCTTATGTTTTGAATGCTTTAACCCTAGGTTTGTCAGATACAGAAAATCAACTTAGCAATAGAGTTTTGGAATGTTTTTGAAAGTGTGGAAACAATAGACAATATATTTATCTTTATCATTGCATAAGTTATTTCAATGAAATTTGATTTTTAAAATGTGTTCCTTAATGAAAATATTTTGAAATTCACACAAAAAACCCATTAGATATCTGTTGTCTATGATAAAATTTAAAAAACTTGCATGGTAAAATGCGGGAAAGATAAACTTTTGTCCTTGCATGGGTTTTGTAGCTTCTTTTCATAATGGAACATTTTATTCTGAACTTTATTTTAATGAATAGTTACATTTAACAAGTTACAATGAATAAATATGAAACATTTCTTTATAACAATTACTCCATTGAAATTGTTCAAACCATGTAAATTAAAAATTATGTTAAAAAAAATGGTGATCACAATTTAACAATGAAAAAGTTTAAATGTTTAAAAAAAAAGAAATTCATTATATCAGTAGCTGGAATCTAACGTGTATATTTCAATGTCTGTCCTTGCGTTTCATGTGTAATTTAAATGTGTGATGGGAAACTACTCAACTCATGCATACATAACTATTAAAAGATTGTGTATTCATAAAACCCATGTCATAAAAATTGGTTGAACACTGGGTTCAATTTAAAAAAACAACTGGAATTACAGTATATACTCGTTCTATAGCCCGTTCGTTCATAAGCCGACCCTCCTCTTTTGGAAGAGAATAGTATTAAGTGTGTAGTCCGCTCGTAAGCCGACCCCCCCCCCAAAAAAAAATAACAGGACAGCGTAAACAAAATGGTACACGTTTTTAAAAACTACAAGCTAAATCGGTCATTACGAGTGTTTACTTTGTACTGCCTATCTTTGTCTTTGTGCTCTTTGTTAGGCAAGAGTTACCGGTATTTTTTTCTTTCTTTGGTAAAGCGCGTACATAAAAATTCGTTGTTGAAAACAAAATTTGTAAAACAATTTATTAAAACATTCACAAAAACAAATAAAATGATTAAATAAAGTAAGAGCAGATGTTTAAAAGATATTTTATAGCTTCTGGTAGAGCAGTCGAATCTTGTAGAATGTAGAAAAGAACCTTGATGATCTACAGTAACAACACCGATATTCAAAGTACATGCAGAAATCACCTATGACCAGCTTGTAAGGCGACCCCCCCCCCAACCTTTTCCCCTAGATTTTGTCCAAAAAAGGTCAGCTTTAGAACGAGTAAATACATTACACTTTGATAAGTTAGCCAGCCAATCACAGTCCTGGGGTTAAATGTTCTCTGATTATTCTCTTTGTACATTTTTATTGATATCATATAAACTTTGAATGATCACTACTATATCATGACGTCATGTGGTTTTGGATGAAAGACTTTAAATATTTTGATGATGAATTTTGTTTTCCTTTTCTTATTTTCCCTCAGCTGTGTTTGTATGTCGTCTTGTTATTGGCATATCTCATGTTGTACATCTCACCTTTACAAAAAAAAATTCAAATATTTTGGGTAATTTAATTAGTATTTTTTATTTTTAATTGATATAAAATTTGAGGTAAATGTTCAAGGCAGCATTCTTATGTCATTTTTTTTTAATTTTAATTTTTTAAAATTATTTTTTTAAAATATAATTGTATAATTATTTTTTTTTAAACAAAAATACTTGGTGCCTTCTCTGCTATTTGTGACTCACTTTCAATGGTTCTCAACTAGGTGTATCAGCAACCCTCATTGTACAACACTAAATTTGTATACAAACAACATCCTTGAGAGGATAAACATTTACAGTCTTCTAAAAAGAACGTTTCTTTACTCAGTGGCCAGTGACCAACAATCTGAGGATGTGGGTTCAAATGTCACCTTGACATTTAAAAAAAAATGTTACTCACTAAATCTCATTTGATTTTTTTATAACAGTTTGCTGTTCTTACCCTTAACTAATTGAGAAACACTTTTGGAAGTACTATTTATTCCTCCTCATTAAAATCTTTTTTTTTAAAGATAGATGGGATTAAAAAAACACAACAACATTTAGAGCTGAATGAGGGTAACAATTATACATAGGAAAAGTTAATTACATTATACTATAATATTTGTTCTTCATAAGTTTTTATAAAAGCCTTCCCTAAGCAGGCGTTGCCAAAATTAAGATGAAAGTTATATTTTTACATAGTGATTATCAATATGTTTTAAAAGGTTTCGAATAGAAGTGGACAACCTATACTTAATCTTTGAATGGCTTTCTCAGAGATAGCTTGATAACTTTGATTAGTTTATACAATGAGAATATTGCATAAATTATCAGCTGTAAAAACCTTAGAAAATGTCTGGAGTTTGAAGTTATCTCTGTAATAATTATAATCACAGCAAATTTAACTTAATTCAGTTGCTTTTTATTTTAAATGAACTAAGAAAAAATTAAATTTTTCTTGGGGCCCTCTTAACAAAAAAATATGTTTACCGGGAAAAAGATGACCCCCCACCCCCCTGCTTTATAGTTAGATTGGGCTTGTCCTAATTAGATTTCCTGGCTTCCCTGAGTTCAGCCAACCTTAAAAGAAATAACTTTGTTTGTTCCAATTAAGAGGGTGTGCTAAGCATAAACAGCCTGCGGTCAACAATTTGCCAAACTTGCTTGCTATATTGTAAGTGGCTCGATGCACATCTAAAATGCTCTACATGTTGCCAGCTGTTTAACACATAACATGGATCACATAGTGTTAGAAATTGTGCAGGGCTCTGTTAGAATTGGAGGATGAAGTTTTTTATGTTTTTCTCACCCACTGTTAGAAAGATGAGAAGGTTCCAATTGTTGCAATGAAATTTTTTTTTCCTCATGGTGCTCCTACTGACATTTTGTTTAACTGAGCTAACATTCTGGACTTTGTATGCATGAAGCCTGACTTGAAAGTGATTTTTAAAAAATAAAATGTTTTAATCAATTTTTATTTTTAAAACATGATGTCTTCATTTGATTGAAAGTTTATAAAGTTATTTAACCAATTTTCTGATTTTTAAAACATAAGTTGTGACAGCATCCATAATAAGTTATGACGTCAGTGAACTCCTGACTGATAAAATGTCCCAGTTATTTGGAGAGCTGACCGGACCATTGTGTGTTAATTTATGATTTTGTTTGTTCATTTAAATATATCTGGCCCACTCTCTAAGTCTGCAACCAGCCACCTCCACCATCAAGAGGCAATGATAACTCCTCTGTGAACTTACACGCCGAGTGTAACTACTCTGTAAACCTACACGCGAGTGTAACTCCTCGTAAATCTACAGGCCGAGTGTTTAATTGCTTTACATTTCTGACTTCAGCAGACCAATTGTACCGTGTACCTGAGTTATTTGAAGTGCATTAGTATTTTATTTTTAAAGTTTTCTGACAAATGCCAAAGAATTGATGCGCTTATAATCACTTGCTTGTCAAACTAATCACCTTTATTACAAGCTTTATAATAAATACGATGAATAATCTCCCCTTTTCACAAACTTATTTAAAAAATACATATATTGGTTAAATTGTAATAAGCCCAAGTATTTATTTTTGTTTATAGTGAGGATATATTATAGTTTTAAAAATCTTAAAGGGTTATTAATGCATATTGTTAATACAAACTAACATTTGATATTGACTTATAATTAACAAATAACAATTAATAAATAATTTACACATCTGTCCTTGTAGTTTAATATGATATACTTGTATTTAAATTTGGAATGAATGTTATATTCAAAATAGTAATTTTTTATTTCAATTTGGTAAACAAGTATTTCAAAAAGGTAAACATGAAATTATGTTTTTTCAAAATGATGGTCTTGGTTGCATTTTTTGCTAACAAGGGAGGTCATTCTGAATATTAAAGTATTCCAGACCTTGGTGGCTGACAATGTCATATGAAAATATGACATTATTTATATATTATTTGAATAAAATAATTAATTCAACCTTACATTGCATTATTTTCATCTTCTGTCAATTTTCTCTCTAAAATATATTCAATGGGTACTGTTTATACTCGTTCTATAGCCCGTTCGTTCATAACTTTTGGAAGAGAATAGGTTACCAGACAAAACGACCAGTTACAAAATAACGACGGTTTCCAGACTAAATATAAGGAGACATGCCAAACACACCACTGTAGCATAACGCAAAAGTTAATTTGTTAAAAACATATTTATTTCAAGAAATATCACAAAACGTTTTTTGAAAAAACAGTTTTTTGAACATGTAAAATGTATAAGTTTTTTCCCCTCATAAACATAGTTCCTCTTTCATGCTTAAATATTTTATCATCACACATTTATTAAAATTTAAATGAATACAATTTTTTGTTTTATACTAATTTCAGGCATTCCTTTAAAAATCTTACCATTAAAAAAGTTTTTGCAGACAGTTTTTTAAAATGTATACAAGTTTTTTTAAAACTAATTTCAGCAATTGCTCAAAAACTGTTCAATTCTCTGTCTTGGCATTTAAAAAAGTTTTGCACTGTATGATTGATTCTAAATATAAAATATTTTTTTAAAAAACAACACAAAACATGTACAATGACTAAATTTTACATGAATTTTGGGTTTATTTATTTTTACCTGATTATGAAGGCTACATGATGTAGATACACTGTAAGACATTAAATTGTTTATTTCACAGATATTCTCTGAAAAAAGATTTGTAACACTTTAAGAAATATATACAGAAGGGTTTATTTTTATTGCATTTTAAAATTTACCTTTTGCTTTATGACTTTATGTAGTATTTACACATTTCAGTTATTCAATTCATTTTTGAAGTGGTAGCCACTGGTTTGATTCATTTTTCATCTTTGATATGGGCCTAAATAACTAATATAAATTTTACACATCAATTTCAAAACCCTTGTCTTAATTTTCCTTAACATTTTAATTTTGAAATTTAAAAAGCGCCCTAAAAGTCTGCTTAATATAAAAAAAATTAAGTGAAATTTGATTGAAATACAAAAATATGTCACTAAACATTAGTCATTTCAAAAAAGATTGTTTTACATCAGAATATTTTATTACAAAAAAAAACAACAAAGTTATATTGTACATACATTTTTTGAAAAATTAGTACCAGTGTGTACAGCAAATAATTCTTTTTTTCTTCTCAAATGATAAAAAAATTAATATTTGGCTCTGTTTAGTTTTGAACATATTTTACTTAACAGATTCATTTCTTAAAAACAAGGTGGTGATTTGAACCAAAAAAAGGATACAACATAAAAAATCAAAACCACTAGTGCAAAAGGGATGCATTAATATGCGGTATAGGAGGAGGATCTGTTATATATAAGACAGAGAAGGAAGAATCTCTATATATATAAGACGCATTTGTTGTCTGTCTGTTCCCTAATAACTCAAGATCCAGACAACCAAATAACGTGAAATTTGGTACACGTACACAAAATTATACCGGAAAGGTTATTAAACAGGTTTCGTTCCTTATATATAAGATACTGGGGCCCGGGGGCCCAAAATGTAGTTTTTCCCTATATGAGCTATATAAAATAAAAATTATTGAAAATTAAGACGTAAAATAATGACGCAAATTAATACACATTTTGGTGTCGAGATTAACAAGAAGGCGATTATCGCCATAAAATATTTTTTTTGTTGTTGTTGCTTTGTTGTTGTTGCTTTTGTTGTTGTTTTGTTGTTGTTGCTTTGTTGTTGTTGCTGTTGTTGTTGTAGTTGTTGTTTTGTTGTTGCTTTGTTATTGTTTTGTTGTTGATGTTTTTGTTGTTGTTTTGTTTTTGTTGCTGTTGTTGTTTTTGTTGTTGTTGCTGTTGTTGTTGCTTTTGTGTTGTTTTTGTTGTTGTTGCTGTTGTTGCTTTTGTGTTGTTTTTGCTGTTGTTGTTGTTGTCCACATCCCTTGCCCTGCGACGTCAATGTCCTTCATGTTGTTGTTGCTTTGTTGTTGTTGCTGTTGTAGTTGTTGTTTTGTTGTTGTTGCTTTGTTGTTGTTTTGTTGTTGTTTTGTTGCTGTTGCTGTTTCTGTTGTTGTTTTTGTAGTTGTTGCTGTTGTTGTTTTTGTTGTTGTTGCTGTTGTTGTTAAACCCGGGCGAAGCCGGGTACTTGCCCCTAGTATATATATATTTTTTTAAATGCCATTTTATGTTATAGCAGAAGAGACATGTGTTAACAAGTACAAGTATTAGGTTTCAGAAATCACCACACACACAAAAAATAAATAAAAAAATAAAAAAATAGAATTTTGATTAAAACATAAGTAATGTAAATGTCTTTACTTTTAAACAATTAGATTTATAAAAGTGTACATTTGTGTAAATATATAATACAACTATTAGTAACAAAAAATATACTATACAGTGAAAGACCCATTTTAGCTTCCTCTCAAAAAGCAAATACATGTAGTCTGGTATTGATACCAAAATATTTTATAAATTAAAATAAACATTCTTAACAAGAAATCATTGTGTGTAAAACAGCAACACTTCTACACCAAAATTATCACCAAATATTTCCCTTTTTTTCCCCCAACACATCTTACAATCTTCATTACGTCCTTTTCCCAGACTTTGTTAATCCTCAGCCAAAATAGAAGGGAGGCAACACACTGTAAAATGAAACAAACTAATTAATTTTAAAATGTAACTAAAAATATGTTTCTACTTTCTAAATTGACTATTACTACCACATTACCTGGTTGAAGTGGTTAGGGGTTGATGATTGCTTCTTAAAGTAAATGCATCATTTTCAAAAGCAGTAACAAAAAAAAGAGTAGTGCCTTTTTCTTTTACTTTTAGACTGATTTATCAATAAGTTAGTAAGTTAGATACACGATGTATATGTAACATTATTCTATTGCCCTCTATACAAATACAGCAAATGTTATACAGAAGAGAGGAAAAAATCTAAAATAGCTTCTTTATCTGAGGACAGATGACACAGCTAAAATTTCTTTAATTACCAACTTGTAATCTACCAAGATACTCACCTTTATTTAAAATCTCTTCCTGCAACTTATTGAACTTATTGCTTTGTGAACAGCAATTCATGACCTCCTTTTATAGCACAGCCACAAACTTACAAAGTTAGCTCTCAAGGGATTTATCTTGTGGCATTCTTTTAACATACATATTTTATCAAAGATGTTTTTCATTCAGGAGCTGTATTTGTGTGCGGGAGATTATTAAAGAAGTCATATTATTAACTAAAATCATGCCAAAAGCAACAACTGCAAAGAAAGCAAACCTGTCCAATTTATTCCTGTTTGCTTATAAGCGAGCATGGTCTGTACTTATAGCGAGCAAGGTCTGTACTTTCCCACAACCTAATCACAGTGGCAGCACCTGTGTTCCACGTCTTTGGTGCCATCCATAAAGAAAGGGATTATACAGCGGCCACAACACAATCTGAAATAACACATACAGAAAGGGATTATACAGCGGCCACAACACAATCTGAAATAACACATACAGAAAGGGATTATACAGCGACCACAACAAAATCTGAAATAACACATACAGAAAGGGATTATACAGCGGCCACAACTTAATCTGAAATAACACATACAGAAAGGGATTATACAGCGGCCACAACACAATCTGAAATAACACATACAGAAAGGGATTATACAGCAGCCACAACACAATCTGAAATAACACATCTTACAATAAATTATCATTCAATCACCATATAAAATTATTATAAACAATGACATTTCATGCCATCACCTAAAAACCACAAACTTTCATTTTCATCCCGTAAGTTCTGCTGTAATTTTAATTTATCACTTAAAGGTGAATTTGATATGTCTCAAAATTTTCAATAAATAAATCCAGCACTTACCGTATATACTCATTCGCAAGCCAACATTTTTTTATAGCGCTGTATCTCAGAAAGGAGCTGGGCTTTACATGGAGATAATAACATACATATAATAATTAAATAAACATTCTTATCATAATAGCCACATAAATGACAGAACGTTACACATAAGCTACGTTAATCATTAAAAAAGAAATGTTGTTTCTTTAATTTTGAAAAGATGCGTCTTAAGTGCAGCCTTGAAGGACTTGGTAGATGAAATATTCCGGATGTGTAATGGTAGAGAATTCCATTGTTTGGCTGCACAAAAAGAGAATGACCATTCGCCAAATATTTTAGTTCGTGTCTTCAGAGCACAGAGAATGCGCGTGTCTGCAGAAGAGCGTAGCTGACGACTGGGTGAGTAGACCGACAGAAGCTCAGTAAGATAGGAAGGGCATGAGTAAGAAAAGAAATTGTGACAGAGAACGGCCAGTTTGTTAATCAATTCTTATGAGTCATGAGGGCTGTTTATTTTGTTATAATTTAGTTGAATAAAAGAGAAGAAAAAAAAACGCTTCCTTTTTAATTAAAATTAAATTGATATCTTTTATATCACTTTTGTCAATTCTAGTTTTGGAAATGCTCAACGTGATTTGAGGTCCAATACCTCCTTTAGAGAAAAAACGTCTTTAGATTTTTCTTTGTTGACGTTAAACTTGTGGGGACTTGGAAAGACTATTCCATAACCCAAGTGCAAGTGCTGCAAAGAATCACAATCTGATGGACTTCTAACGATGACCATCCACAGTGGCAGTGGTGACTTTTAGAAGGGACTGCGAAGTGGAGCGTAGCACCAATAGAGACGCGCATTTTGAAATCGGTTCTTTCTGGTAACCCGGTGCAGACCCTTCGATTGCTCATACAGTCGTGTGTCTGTGAAAGGATTTTTTGTTGTACTCCTTCAACAACAGCAAGTCAGGGGAGATCTGGTGTGATATCAGTGATATGGTCTCATATTTTCTCATCCACACCTACTAGAGTCTCGAGAACTTATTTTTAAGGCGATGGAAAGTTATGGGCTGCTTTACTGAAACAAAAAATGAATTCGTAAATCTAAATTGCAGATTTATCAATACAAATAAAATAATAATAGTAATAATAATTTTAAACAAAAATCCTAAAATGTTGGTTTTGACAGATAGGGGAGATAACTACTAATTTTTTTTTAAAAAATGTCCTAAAGCCGTTTTCCCCCCTGTGGTCTTCATATTTATTTAGGACAAGAAATCATCCCAATAATCCCAAAAAATATTATACCAAGTGCATAACGTTATTTTGTTAAAACCCCTTCTATGTTTTCAGATATCTGAAATGAAACACGGTAGGAAAATTTCTATCATTGCAGCCTTACTTCTACGGGACGCGGTGGTCGAGTGGCAGCGCGCTCGACTGGTACTGGTGTACCGATGGTCAGGGGTTCGAATCCACGTGAAGGACTGTGTGGAGCGTCTGTATAGAAGAGAAGAAGAAGAAGAGGAGCTTAAATGTGTTAGTTTCCATATACATGTTTCTGATTTAATGATGAAAATGTTGATTAAATATTAAATAATGACATGAGATTAACAAAGTTTACTTCATCACTAAGGTAATTTGAAAATAGGAATTGCTACAGCCGTACATTATCATGGAATTTTTTAAAAAGTTTACGGTTTAAGTAAAGTTTAAATGAAATTTAAAAAAAATATATATTGAAATAGTTGAAACATCAAATAAATAAAATTTAAAAAAAAACACATCAGAAAATTTAAAGCTTTTATAGCGGTTTTCTCCAGTACACGCTAAAATGGAGTGTTCATTTTTTTCACTAACAATAGAGACATTCAAATAATAAATTTCACAGCTTCCATTAGAAGAATGTTCTTGCGTCCTGTGGCATGTTAGCCACGACTTTGAGGGGAATAGTGGGGCACAATGCCCAGGCGCCTTTGTTTCCCTAACTAGAGTCAGTTAATCGCAGCTGGGTGAACTCGGGGACAAGTCTATGCCACTATAGAGATTCGAACCCGTGACTCTCGACGCGCCATCAGGGCGCTCGATCACAATGCAGATTTCTTAGACATGAATTATATAAGGCAAGTTGAGTCATACTTTATTTCCAACAAAAGATATTGATATTGTTTGTAAATGATTCATAACGTAGTGACAGATGCAGAGGCCTCACTAAGGGGGATGCGGGTGGTGCGGACCGCACCGGGTGACACCATAACAAGGGGTGACACCATAACAAGTGGTGACACCAAAATTAAAATTCTGTATGTTCCCGTGAATTGGCACTGGCAGACTCGGAGGAGGTCTATGGGGTAAAATTGTGAGGGGGTGACACCTGAGCCACCGCACTGAGTGACACCAACCCTAGTGACGCATCTGGACACCGCCATGGTGTAACTAGCGCAGTCCATTAATTTAACGGGGAGGGGTGCATATTATAGTGGGTTGTTTTTTTTTATTCCGGGCGCCAAATATCAAAGTTTTGCCTCTGAAGTGTGAAGAGTTCAGCAAATAATTTTTGTTTCTTTTTAAACGTTTCTATTTTCCAAAAATAACTGGAACTGAAATAACTTAATTTGGGATACAATGACAATTCAGCCCATTCATACAAACTTTGAATATAAAAATGACTTAAAGACAGCTGCGATTGGAATATAAAAATAGAATCGATAATTCCCCCATTATTGTTTCTTGTCTCTCTTCTTTAATATAATAATGATGATAATTTGATCGTTTATATAGCGCAGTATCCCAGCAAGCAGCTAGGCTCACGGCGCTTTTCATACAAATAATTATTCACATGACATGTAATAATCAATGCATTCAAAGTAAAACAACACACGTCCTAACTACAAGACAACGACATTACAGTTTACAAACAGTTCGCCCCCTACCCGTGTACTATTAAGACTGTGCACAGAATTGACACGCGCCAAATTTTAAATGTCACATTCAATATGTACTCAGTTATCTGTACTTGGCGGGGATAGTGAGTTCTGTTCACGCCTGTGTTATGTCTGTGTAATTTACCACTTGGCTACCAGCTTGTGTTGGAGGAGGTTGGGAACATCGCTTGTTGTTAATAAAGTAAGTGAATGTTTTTTTTAGTAAAGTGTCATATTTTTTAATACTTTACTGTTACTTTAAAATAAAAAGTTCAATGTACGAATAAAGCTGCAATCAAATATACTAATACAGTTAGTTAAATTAGCTATTTTATTTATTATGTATTTCATTTATGTTAGATTTAAGTCTCAAATAGATGAGATTTTATTCAAGAATTACAATTTAATTTTGCTATATCTATCATAAATTCTTGGGCTAATGAGTATCAATCATATGTCTATACTATAGCTATGTGCATTTGACTTATGAATATACTATATCACTGATCACACAGAATGGGAGTGCGATAATGATAAAGCTTTTAAATAAATTACAAAATACACATTTGTGCAATGAAAACAATAAATTTAAGCTTTATTTTAAACTAAAACGACAATAGACGTTTCGGCTAAGGCTAATGCCTTCATCAGTACAATTTTTGACTATACTTATACTATGTACTATGTACGTTCATATTCATAACAATTCATTCAGGATTTAGCTTCAAATTTTGGATGCAAAAAAAACCAAAAAAAAACAACAAACAAACAAAAAAAAAGCATTGAGAATAAGAGGTATCAATGAGTATCAATACATTATAATTGTCACAGCTACTGATTTTTACGTGTAAATCACTGATGCTGCTTTTAAACAGGTGAAAGGTAATTTAAATATCTTGATTTTTAAGTTTTAAAGTTTTTTCTATAGTAATTTTAAAAAAGAATTTCAAGCCTAGCGTTTATCTTATACATTGGTTATGTTTTTTTTTCTCTTAGGGTCAAGCCAATAGATCAGCCCCCCTACTCAGTGCCATGCTCGTCCAACGGCTGATGTTTTTAAGGAGAGCTCATTTGATCTACTGCTGTATTCGCCACAGCTACTGATTTTAAGTGTCCATCACAGATGCTGCACAGTTGTATTTGCAATTTAACTATCTTGATATTCAAGTATTAGTATTTTGATTTTCCAACATAACAGTATTAATTTTGTTAACTTAAGATTTTTGATTTGCCATAATTAAAACATTTTATGGAAGTTCAACACAGATGTTATCTTATATAAATGTGATTTTTTAATTTTATTTTTATAGATGGATATCTATTAACTCGGGATCTTTGGTAACACATCCCCAGGGATGAAGAAATTGCAAGACCAGCCTATTGTCACTTCTCCAGGCTCATCAAACAGCTGAGGTAGAGGTGAAATACACTTTATTTTAGAATGTCCATCTACATGATTTGAATGCAGATTTTCCCCACCACATATGCTGAACATTAAAAGGTAAAATTGCAATATCATCAGTTAATGTTTATTGTAATACAATCAGTTAAATAATATTTGTAATTTCAACTTTGACATTAACTCTCATATTTAAAAAAATACTTGCTTATCTGAAAGATCACTAATTCTATGTTTAAGCTGAACATTGGTAACAGTTATTCCAGCCACAGGACCAGCCTTTAATTACTATAAATTATGCCATTTGTCACCCAAAATGATTGGTTCCCTTATAATTATCACACAGATCACAAAATTAAATTTTTCAGGGACCCCCACTGTTACAGAGATTTCCATTGTTAGACCAGATACTAATCACATTTGGCGGTTTACTAACTTCTGTTTTTCTCTTTGATAATGTTTGTCCTAGGGTAGCTTTGTATTCTTGTGACATTTGCCTACAACATTTTATGTGATTCACATAAGAGATGAAGAATAATTTTCATATTTGGATTTTTTCCCCCCTATTATCATCATTATTATCCAACTATATCAGCCATTAAAATTATCTTTAATATCACTAATTTATTTTTTTTTCAAACGAACAGCTATTAATTTTTTCAGGAAACGAGATGCTTGCAAAGATTCTACTAATGCTTTAATTTAATTTTTTTTTGCGTTGTTTCAATTTCCCTCCATCCCCTACCTGCTTTTTTTTTGTAGATGCATTTTAAATAATGTGATATGGTTGTTTTTGGATTATTGCTTCTGTGATTTGGTAATTTCAGTTTCCTGATGTGAGTTTTAAAGTTTTTTCTTGGTTGCTATCGTTTGGTGGTTGAGTTTTTTTGTTTTTTCCAAGTGTTATTTGGTGATTTTGCTCAGTTGTTTTTTGGATGTTTGAGTTTTGAGTTTTTCATTGCAGCTTTGTTTCTGGTGTCTGCTTCTTGTTTTTAAGTATTTCTAGCCTTTTATTTTTGTAGATACATTTCAATAGGGTTGTGTAATACTCTTGTTTTTTGTGGTTTGTGTCTAATGTTCATTTCCAGTTTTGATTTTTGATAAATAGTTTTATTTTTTTTTCTCCATTTGTATATGTTATTATTTTGTATAATATTGTAAAAAAAATTAGGTACATAAGATAACATGTTGTATTATGATTTTTTTTCTGCTTTCCCTCATTAGATTTTTAAAAAGAATTTCTATGTCAAATCTTTGATACTTGATGTATTTTTAATAATTATTTTGTACTGCACTGATGTAAATATACTATAAACACTACACAATACCCCAAAAATATTTTTTAAATTTTTTTTTAAAATTTTTTTTTATTTATTTTATTTATTCAATAATTGTTTAGCACAAAAATATTTGATAAGAAAACTTAAAATATATATTGTCCATTGTAATGTACATGACACTACAATTCACATATATTTTTTCATTATAAGGTTACTTGTGACTGTAAAACTGAATTTGACCATTTCTGTACTATTTTTTACAATAGCTAGAAGATTAAGGATTACTTATCAATTTTTTTGAAAATGTGATGTTGGATAATGCATATAACTCTCTCTTTCCAATTACATCAAACTTGCTTTTTATTTTTAAATCCTTTATATTAACTCGTGGTGTCTGCGGCGGACCTTGCTTGCTTGCTTGTCGCCAAAACTTTTGATCGATTTTTAACCCACTTGCTCGCAAGATAGCGAGCTGAAATTTTGCAGGCAGTTTCGTACCGATGATAAAAACAATGTATCAAAATTTCAGATCGATCGCATGTACCGTAATTAAATTATTGATTTTTTAGATTATTTTTTTTATTCCTATGTATCATGCTATTTTTTGAGATAGAGCGTCGCGGTGCGTATTATATTGAACAACCTTTCTGTCGCACAATAAGGTGCGTATTTTATTGACAGCTCTTTTTATAAACATATTCCTGATCGGTGCGCATTATATTAAACATGTTTTACGACACAACTTCAATTTTGTATTTCTGGATGGTCTGGCGCTGCGTATTATAATGAACATTCTTTTAGTTACTTCTCGTACATAAAGGATTTATAGTAAAAAACTTGGTTTTTTACGGGTTTTTCTTATTTCTTGCTATTTTTCCTGTTTAAAAAAATGTATTCATTATTTAATTTAAAATTTCAAAGTTGACTGTTAATACTTCAGCAAAGTTATATGTAATAGTTGCAGGTGGAAAGTACTGTCTAAGTAGTTATTAGTAAAGCTGTTGGCAAAGATGTTTTTAATAAATTTAAGCATGAAAATGTTCTGTTATTTTAGAATAAATTAAGATGTATATTTTATGTTATATAAATATTTAGTTTTAAAATGTCACAGCTTAGTTGTCTTATCTATAAAGACCCTCCTTCTGTACAGAAGATTATTGGATCCACAAGTGACGCAGCGTTTACAGGCCACAGCTATGAGGGTTCCACGATATTCCGAGCCCTGATTGTTTCCTTAACTAGTGTCAGGTACCCATTCGGAGCTGGGTGGCCTCAGGGACACCCTTGGACCTGAGAAAAAATCCCTGCCTTCATGGAGATTCGCCCCCGTGACCATCGACACGCCAGCCAAGTGTGTGTGTCACTTGACGACTTTAGAGAGGGAATGTTCAAGGGCTGCACTTAATGTTGTTGTGAGCCTTAAGAGCTGTAGGTAAATATTACAAGTGCCTACCTGACTTGCTTCTAATATAGTGGTCAAAGTGTAAATTGTCTTTATCTTTAAAATGTCGATTTTTTATTTACCATAGTTTTAAAAATATTTAAACGGAAATATTTGTCATTAAAAAAAAATATTCATTATTTTCATAGATCTATATTCTACATCATTTTAACATTATAGGCTACATTAACATAAATACCAGGGAAGAAGATATAACAGAATCAAGCCATGGACCAGACTTTTGTCATAATGCCAGACTTATCTAGGGCTTATGAATGTAAAGAAGTTTTCAAAGGCTACACTACACATTACCCTCTTCACCTTCTAATTCGCCTTATCCACCTGCTGCAAATGAGAAGGTAAGAGTTTCAACTATTTTGATATTTAAGATTAATGTTCATCCATAACTTACCTTTTTTGCACCTGATGTTTGTCTTGTGCTAAAGGTATCTCATTTTTCTCATAGCTTAATGTATAATTTTTTGACATTGCTAACACATACCAGAGAGAGGGAGATATTACAGAGAGTCCAGCCAATAGACCAGACTTAATCATAGTGCCAGACTCATCCAGCAGCTGAGATATATAAAGAAGGAATGTTTTAAGGGCTGCTCTAGATGCACTACAGCAACAAGTGCCTTCCCCATGTGCTGGAAAAAAAAGGTGAAATTGCCATTGAACAGTTTTGATTTTTTTTAAAGATAAATTTTTAATTTACCATAAGTAAAAACACGTTTACACAGATGGTATACAAAAGTAAATGTCTTGTTTTTTTAATTTTTTTAAATATTTTTTTTAATAGATTGATAACTTATAACTTCTGAACTTTGAGGGAGTAAGAAATTTCAAGAGCCTATGTTTTTCTTTTTTTTTAATAATGACTTTTAATTTCTGATTATTGATTAGGTCTGTCAGAGTTGATGTCTACAAGTACTTCTTGCTGCTCTGAGGTCGGTCCGAGTTGTCTACAACTACCTTTTCTGGATCTCTATGGGTAACTCTGGCTAAATACCTTTAGACCAATTTAGCAACTATTAGGTAGGTCAGCTATATATCTATTGGTACTTTTTCTGTCTGTCTAAATATGCATCGGGTAGGATACCTTGGTCTGGCCAATTTTGCCATCCACTATGTGGGTCGGCTAACAAATCAGCAGGTAAGCTGTCTGGCTTCCTGATGGTAAGTCCAGCTAGATACCTACAGGCAGGCCCAGTTGGCAATCGAAAGGTGGGATGCTAAATGTCAACAGGTTGTCTTTTTTGGCTGTCTAAAGGTGCATCTGGCTAGATACCTACGGGCAGGCCGAGTTGGCAACCAATATGTGGGTTGTCTATATGTCTTCAGATTCTTTTATGGCTGTATAAAAAAGGTGCATCTGGCTTGATACCTACGGGCAGGCCGAGTTGGCAACAATATGTGGGTTGTCTATATGTCTTCAGATTTTTTTATGGCTGTATAAAAAAGGTGCATCTGGCTTGATACCTACGGGCAGGCCGAGTTGGCAACCAATATGTGGGTTGGGTTGTCTATATGTCTTCAGATTCTTTTATGGCTGTCTAAAAGGTGCATCTGGCTAGATACCTACGGGCAGGCCGAGTTGGCAACAAATATGTGGGTTGTCTATGTCTTCAGATTCTTTTATGGCTGTATAAAAAAGGTGTATCTGGCTAGATACCTACGGGCAGGCCGAGTTGGCAACCAAAGGGTGGGTCGGCTATGTGTCAACCAAAAGGTTCTGTAACTGGCTGTCTAAAGGTGCATCCGGCTTGATACCTACTGGGCAGGCCGAGTTGGCAACCATTTGGTGTAAGTCCAATGAGATGTACTACGGGTACTTCTTCCAGATACCACTAAGTATCAGTCCTCAAAGATACCTTAAGGCATACTATTCAACTTCCAAAAAGTTTAAGTCCAATGAGATGTACTACGGGTACTTCTTCCAGATACCACTAAGTATCAGTCCTCAAAGATACCTTAAGCAGCCTTAAGGCATACTATTCAACTTCCAAAAAGTTTAAGTCCAATGAGATGTACTACGGGTACTTCTTCCAGATACCACTAAGTATCAGTCCAAAAAGATGCCTTATGACATGCAGCTGAATAACAAAATATTTAAGTCGATTCAGGAACTTTCATCACCATTGTGTAATGCAGTAATTCATCAGAAGAGCTGTCGTCTTCTGTGTTTGAGTCAGACTCCATTACTGCCATTAGCTTAATACGCTTTTCATTTGATTTGATAAGTAAGAGAAGTGTTAGAATCATGGTAGGTAAAGGATTTCTAACAATGGATACCATAAACTTTATCAATATTTTGAGCTTCCCATCAGTTAATATTTTAAAATAAAAATGTTCGTTTGATCGTCAGGAAATTAGTTTATAAATATCGGGCGACAATTTTTTAAACTTTTGACTTGTGGTACATTTTTAAGTGATGGGTCGAAAATCGTTTTAAAAATTTGAATAGTTAAAAAATCTTTAAACCATTAATTGATTAATTAATCGTTAAATTTTGCAGCCCTAGTTTAGACATTATATCAGGCCATTGAAAGGTGTAACTCCAACAAGGCCTACTACAGTTACTCCTGTCAGATACCACGTTATATGGAGTCAAGGGGAATGCTTGTAGTCATGATATTTGGGAACAGAAAGGTGTAAAATCCCTGCCTTCACAGAGATTCGAACCCATGACCATCGGTACGCCAGCCAAGTGTGTGTGTCACTTGACGACTTTAGAGAGGGAATGTTCAAGGGCTGCACTTAATGTTGTTGTGAGCCTTAAGAGCTGTAGGTAAATATTACAAGTGCCTACCTGACTTGCTTCTAATATAGTGGTCAAAGTGTAAATTGTCTTTATCTTTAAAATGTCGATTTTTTTTATTTACCATAGTTTTTAAAAAATTTAAACGGAAATATTTGTCATTAAAAAAAAATATTCATTATTTTCATAGATCTATATTCTACATCATTTTAACATTATAGGCTACATTAACATAAATACCAGGGAAGAAGATATAACAGAATCAAGCCATGGACCAGACTTTTGTCATAATGCCAGACTTATCTAGGGCTTATGAATGTAAAGAAGTTTTCAAAGGCTACACTACACATTACCCTCTTCACCTTCTAATTCGCCTTATCCACCTGCTGCAAATGAGAAGGTAAGAGTTTCAACTATTTTGATATTTAAGATTAATGTTCATCCATAACTTACCTTTTTTGCACCTGATGTTTGTCTTGTGTTAAAGGTATCTCATTTTTCTCATAGCTTAATGTATAATTTTTTGACATTGCTAACACATACCAGAGAGAGGGAGATATTACAGAGAGTCCAGCCAATAGACCAGACTTAATCATAGTGCCAGACTCATCCAGCAGCTGAGATATATAAAGAAGGAATGTTTTAAGGGCTGCTCTAGATGCACTACAGCAACAAGTGCCTTCCCCATGTGTTGGAAAAAAAAGGTGAAATTGCCATTGAACAGTTTTGATTTTTTTTAAAGATAAATTTTTAATTTACCATAAGTAAAAACATGTTTACACATATGGTATACAAAAGTAAATGTCTTGTTTGTTTTTTTTGTGTTTTTTTTTATAGATGGATAACTTATAACTTCTGAACTTTGAGGGAGTAAGAAATTTCAAGAGCCTATGTTTTTCTTTTTTTTTAATAATGACTTTTAATTTCTGATTATTGATTAGGTCTGTCAGAGTTGATGTCTACAAGTACTTCTTGCTGCTCTGAGGTCGGTCCGAGTTGTCTACAACTACCTTTTCTGGATCTCTATGGGTAACTCTGGCTAAACACCTTTAGACCAATTTAGCAACTATTAGGTAGGTCAGCTATATATCTATTGGTACTTTTTCTGTCTGTCTAAATATGCATCGGGTAGGATACCTTGGTCTGGCCAATTTGCCATCCACTATGTGGGTCGGCTAACAAATCATCAGGTAAGCTGTCTGGCTTCCTGATGGTAAGTCCAGCTAGATACCTACAGGCAGGCCCAGTTGGCAATCGAAAGGTGGGATGCTAAATGTCAACAGGTTGTCTCTTTTGGCTGTCTAAAGGTGCATCTGGCTAGATACCTACGGGCAGGCCGAGTTGGCAACCAATATGTGGGTTGTCTATATGTCTTCAGATTCTTTTATGGCTGTATAAAAAAGGTGCATCTGGCTTGATACCTACGGGCAGGCCGAGTTGGCAACCAATATGTGGGTTGTCTATATGTCTTCAGATTTTTTATGGCTGTATAAAAAAGGTGCATCTGGCTTGATACCTACGGGCAGGCCGAGTTGGCAACCAATATGTGGGTTGGGTTGTCTATATGTCTTCAGATTCTTTTATGGCTGTCTAAAGGTGCATCTGGCTAGATACCTACGGGCAGGCCGAGTTGGCAACAAATATGTGGGTTGTCTATATGTCTTCAGATTCTTTTATGGCTGTATAAAAAAGGTGTATCTGGCTAGATACCTACGGGCAGGCCGAGTTGGCAACCAAAGGGTGGGTCGGCTATGTGTCAACCAAAAGGTTCTCTAACTGGCTGTCTAAAGGTGCATCCGGCTTGATACCTACGGGCAGGCCGAGTTGGCAACCATTTGGTGTAAGTCCAATGAGATGTACTACGGGTACTTCTTCCGGATACCACTAAATGTCAGTCCAGAAAGATGCCTTTGACATGCAATTCGACTACCAAAACGTTTAAGTCCAATGAGATGTACTACGGGTACTTCTTCCAGATATCACTAAATGTCAGTCCTCAAAGATACCTTAAGGCATACTATTCAACTTCCAAAAGTTTAAGTCCAATGAGATGTACTACGGGTACTTCTTCCAGATACCACTAAGTATCAGTCCTCAAAGATACCTTAAGGCATACTATTCAACTTCCAAAAGTTTAAGTCCAATGAGATGTACTACGGGTACTTCTTCCAGATACCACTAAGTATCAGTCCTCAAAGATACCTTAAGGCATACTATTCAACTTCCAAAAAGTTTAAGTCCAATGAGATGTACTACGGGTACTTCTTCCAGATACCACTAAGTATCAGTCCTCAAAGATACCTTAAGCAGCCTTAAGGCATACTATTCAACTTCCAAAAAGTTTAAGTCCAATGAGATGTACTACGGGTACTTCTTCCAGATACCACTAAGTATCAGTCCAAAAAGATGCCTTATGACATGCAGCTGAATAACAAAATATTTAAGTCGATTCAGGAACTTTCATCACCATTGTGTAATGCAGTAATTCATCAGAAGAGCTGTCGTCTTCTGTGTTTGAGTCAGACTCCATTACTGCCATTAGCTTAATACGCTTTTCATTTGATTTGATAAGTAAGAGAAGTGTTAGAATCATGGTAGGTAAAGGATTTCTAACAATGGATACCATAAACTTTATCAATATTTTGAGCTTCCCATCAGTTAATATTTTAAAATAAAAATGTTCGTTTGATCGTCAGGAAATTAGTTTATAAATATCGGGCGACAATTTTTTAAACTTTTGACTTGTGGTACATTTTTAAGTGATGGGTCGAAAATCGTTTTAAAAATTTGAATAGTTAAAAAATCTTTAAACCATTAATTGATTAATTAATCGTTAAATTTTGCAGCCCTAGTTTAGACATTATATCAGGCCATTGAAAGGTGTAACTCCAACAAGGCCTACTACAGTTACTCCTGTCAGATACCACGTTATATGGAGTCAAGGGGAATGCTTGTAGTCATGATATTTGGGAACAGAAAGGTGTAAAATCCCTGCCTTCACAGAGATTCGAACCCATGACCATCGGTACGCCAGCCAAGTGTGTGTGTCACTTGACGACTTTAGAGAGGGAATGTTCAAGGGCTGCACTTAATGTTGTTGTGAGCCTTAAGAGCTGTAGGTAAATATTACAAGTGCCTACCTGACTTGCTTCTAATATAGTGGTCAAAGTGTAAATTGTCTTTATCTTTAAAATGTCGATTTTTTTTATTTACCATAGTTTTTAAAAAATTTAAACGGAAATATTTGTCATTAAAAAAAAATATTCATTATTTTCATAGATCTATATTCTACATCATTTTAACATTATAGGCTACATTAACATAAATACCAGGGAAGAAGATATAACAGAATCAAGCCATGGACCAGACTTTTGTCATAATGCCAGACTTATCTAGGGCTTATGAATGTAAAGAAGTTTTCAAAGGCTACACTACACATTACCCTCTTCACCTTCTAATTCGCCTTATCCACCTGCTGCAAATGAGAAGGTAAGAGTTTCAACTATTTTGATATTTAAGATTAATGTTCATCCATAACTTACCTTTTTTGCACCTGATGTTTGTCTTGTGTTAAAGGTATCTCATTTTTCTCATAGCTTAATGTATAATTTTTTGACATTGCTAACACATACCAGAGAGAGGGAGATATTACAGAGAGTCCAGCCAATAGACCAGACTTAATCATAGTGCCAGACTCATCCAGCAGCTGAGATATATAAAGAAGGAATGTTTTAAGGGCTGCTCTAGATGCACTACAGCAACAAGTGCCTTCCCCATGTGTTGGAAAAAAAAGGTGAAATTGCCATTGAACAGTTTTGATTTTTTTTAAAGATAAATTTTTAATTTACCATAAGTAAAAACATGTTTACACATATGGTATACAAAAGTAAATGTCTTGTTTGTTTTTTTTGTGTTTTTTTTTATAGATGGATAACTTATAACTTCTGAACTTTGAGGGAGTAAGAAATTTCAAGAGCCTATGTTTTTCTTTTTTTTTAATAATGACTTTTAATTTCTGATTATTGATTAGGTCTGTCAGAGTTGATGTCTACAAGTACTTCTTGCTGCTCTGAGGTCGGTCCGAGTTGTCTACAACTACCTTTTCTGGATCTCTATGGGTAACTCTGGCTAAACACCTTTAGACCAATTTAGCAACTATTAGGTAGGTCAGCTATATATCTATTGGTACTTTTTCTGTCTGTCTAAATATGCATCGGGTAGGATACCTTGGTCTGGCCAATTTGCCATCCACTATGTGGGTCGGCTAACAAATCATCAGGTAAGCTGTCTGGCTTCCTGATGGTAAGTCCAGCTAGATACCTACAGGCAGGCCCAGTTGGCAATCGAAAGGTGGGATGCTAAATGTCAACAGGTTGTCTCTTTTGGCTGTCTAAAGGTGCATCTGGCTAGATACCTACGGGCAGGCCGAGTTGGCAACCAATATGTGGGTTGTCTATATGTCTTCAGATTCTTTTATGGCTGTATAAAAAAGGTGCATCTGGCTTGATACCTACGGGCAGGCCGAGTTGGCAACCAATATGTGGGTTGTCTATATGTCTTCAGATTTTTTTATGGCTGTATAAAAAAGGTGCATCTGGCTTGATACCTACGGGCAGGCCGAGTTGGCAACCAATATGTGGGTTGGGTTGTCTATATGTCTTCAGATTCTTTTATGGCTGTCTAAAGGTGCATCTGGCTAGATACCTACGGGCAGGCCGAGTTGGCAACAAATATGTGGGTTGTCTATATGTCTTCAGATTCTTTTATGGCTGTATAAAAAAGGTGTATCTGGCTAGATACCTACGGGCAGGCCGAGTTGGCAACCAAAGGGTGGGTCGGCTATGTGTCAACCAAAAGGTTCTCTAACTGGCTGTCTAAAGGTGCATCCGGCTTGATACCTACGGGCAGGCCGAGTTGGCAACCATTTGGTGTAAGTCCAATGAGATGTACTACGGGTACTTCTTCCGGATACCACTAAATGTCAGTCCAGAAAGATGCCTTTGACATGCAATTCGACTACCAAAACGTTTAAGTCCAATGAGATGTACTACGGGTACTTCTTCCAGATATCACTAAATGTCAGTCCTCAAAGATACCTTAAGGCATACTATTCAACTTCCAAAAGTTTAAGTCCAATGAGATGTACTACGGGTACTTCTTCCAGATACCACTAAGTATCAGTCCTCAAAGATACCTTAAGGCATACTATTCAACTTCCAAAAGTTTAAGTCCAATGAGATGTACTACGGGTACTTCTTCCAGATACCACTAAGTATCAGTCCTCAAAGATACCTTAAGGCATACTATTCAACTTCCAAAAAGTTTAAGTCCAATGAGATGTACTACGGGTACTTCTTCCAGATACCACTAAGTATCAGTCCTCAAAGATACCTTAAGCAGCCTTAAGGCATACTATTCAACTTCCAAAAAGTTTAAGTCCAATGAGATGTACTACGGGTACTTCTTCCAGATACCACTAAGTATCAGTCCAAAAAGATGCCTTATGACATGCAGCTGAATAACAAAATATTTAAGTCGATTCAGGAACTTTCATCACCATTGTGTAATGCAGTAATTCATCAGAAGAGCTGTCGTCTTCTGTGTTTGAGTCAGACTCCATTACTGCCATTAGCTTAATACGCTTTTCATTTGATTTGATAAGTAAGAGAAGTGTTAGAACCATGGTAGGTAAAGGATTTCTAACAATGGATACCATAAACTTTATCAATATTTTGAGCTTCCCATCAGTTAATATTTTAAAATAAAAATGTTCGTTTGATCGTCAGGAAATTAGTTTATAAATATCGGGCGACAATTTTTTAAACTTTTGACTTGTGGTACATTTTTAAGTGATGGGTCGAAAATCGTTTTAAAAATTTGAATAGTTAAAAAATCTTTAAACCATTAATTGATTAATTAATCGTTAAATTTTGCAGCCCTAGTTTAGACATTATATCAGGCCATTGAAAGGTGTAACTCCAACAAGGCCTACTACAGTTACTCCTGTCAGATACCACGTTATATGGAGTCAAGGGGAATGCTTGTAGTCATGATATTTGGGAACAGAAAGGTGTAAAATCCCTGCCTTCACAGAGATTCGAACCCATGACCATCGGTA
>CALYLW010002692.1:0-34525 GCA_944989445.1 Ampullaceana balthica | reverse complement strand
GGGGTTTTGGGTAAGGTTGTGTTGTGGTGGACTAGAGCCGAGGGTGGGGATTTTGTGGGTCATTCGGGGCTTCCAGCTTTCTTGGGGCATTTTTGACTTCTGTTTTTCCGCCCGCCCGCCGAGCCCAAGACAGAGAGAGAGAGAGCGGCCGCGAAGTTAATATAAGGGATTTAATAAAACAAACCCGTAAAAACAAAGTTTTTGACTATAAATCCCTTATATATGAGACATAACTAACAGTAGTGATTATTTTTAAACATTTACAGACTGACACTGAGTGATGTCCCTTGTCTTTAATAAATGGGGGTGGGATGTGAGGGGGTGTCGGCACGACGGTCGTCGTCAACACGACGGTCGGCGTCAACTCAAACTCACGTGGAACTGGAATTTAAAAAAAAACAAACAGTGAATTTTGAATTACATACCTCATATAAGGATAAACTAAAAATGCATTAATTTAATTATGGTACGTTCGATCGATCTGAAATTTTGATACGATGCATTGTTAGGTTAGACGGGTCCGTGTGCCAAATTTCAGTTTGATCGGATCATGGGAAAGTGGGTCATTTTTGACTTCTGTTTTTCCGCCCGCCGAGCCCAAGACAGACAGACAGAGAGAGAGAGAGAGAGAGAGAGAGACGGCCGGTGAAGTTAATATAAGGGATTTAATAAAACAAACCCGTAAAAACAAAGTTTTTGACTATAAATCCCTTATATATGAGACATAACTAACAGTATTGATTATTTTCAAACATTTACAGACTGACACTGAGTGATGTCCCTTGTCTTTAATAAATGGGGGTGGGATGTGAGGGGGTGTCGGCACGACGGTCGGCGTCAACACGACGGTCGGCGTCAACTCAAACTCACGTGGAAACTGGAAGAAAAAAAACAATAACAAACAGTGAATTTTGAATTACATACCTCATATAAGGATAAACTAAAAATGCATTAATTTAATTACGGTACGTTCGATCGATCTGAAATTTTGATACGATGCATTGTTAGGTCAGACGGGTCCGTGTGCCAAATTTCAGTTCGATCGGATCATGGGAAGTGGGTCATTTTTGACTTCTGTTTTTCCGCCCGCCGAGCCCAAGACGACGAGAGAGAGAGAGAGACGAGACGCGCGAAGTTAATATAAGGGATTTAATAAAACAAACCCGTAAAAACAAAGTTTTTGACTATAAATCCCTTATATATGAGACATAACTAACAGTATTGATTATTTTCAAACATTTACAGACTGACACCGAGTGATGTCCCTTGTCTTTAATAAATGGGGGGTGGGATGTGAGGGGGTGTCGGCACGACGGTCGGCGTCAACACGACGGTCGGCGTCAACTCAAACTCACGTGGAACTGGAAGAAAAAAACAATAACAAACATGAATTTTGAATTACATACCTCATATAAGGATAAACTAAAAATGCATTAATTTAATTACGGTACGTTCGATCGATCTGAAATTTTGATACGATGCATTGTTAGGTCAGACGGGTCCGTGTGCCAAATTTCAGTTCGATCGGATCATGGGAAGTGGGTCATTTTTGACTTCTGTTTTTCCGCCCGCCCGAGCGCAAGACAGAGAGAGAGAGAGAGAGAGACGGCGGTGAAGTTAATATAAGGGATTTAATAAAACAAACCCGTAAAAACATAGTTTTTGACTATAAATCCCTTATATATGAGACATAACTAACAGTATTGATTATTTTCAAACATTTACAGACTGACACTGAGTGATGTCCCTTGTCTTTAATAAATGGGGGGTGGGATGTGAGGGGGTGTCGGCACGACGGTCGTCGTCAACACGACGGTCGGCGTCAACTCAAACTCACGTGGAACTGGAATAAAAAAAACAATAACAAACAGTGAATTTTGAATTACATACCTCATATAAGGATAAACTAAAAATGCATTAATTTAATTACGGTACGTTCGATCGATCTGAAATTTTGATACGATGCATTGTTAGGTCAGACGGGTCCGTGTGCCAAATTTCAGTTCGATCGGATCATGGGAAGTGGGTCATTTTTGACTTCTGTTTTTCCGCCCGCCGAGCCCAGAGACAGAGAGAGAGAGAGAGAGACGGCCGCGAAGTTAATATAAGGGATTTAATAAAACAAACCCGTAAAAACAAAGTTTTTGACTATAAATCCCTTATATATGAGACATAACTAACAGTATTGATTATTTTCAAACATTTACAGACTGACACTGAGTGATGTCCCTTGTCTTTAATAAATGGGGGTGGGATGGTGAGGGGGTGTCGGCACGACGGTCGTCGGTCAACACGACGGTCGGCGTCAACTCAAACTCACGTGGAACTGGAAGAAAAAAAACAATAACAAACAGTGAATTTTGAATTACATACCTCATATAAGGATAAACTAAAAATGCATTAATTTAATTATGGTACGTTCGATCGATCTGAAATTTTGATACGATGCATTGTTAGGTTCAGACGGGTCCGTGTGCCAAATTTCAGTTTCGATCGGATCATGGGAAGTGGGTCATTTTTGACTTCTGTTTTTCCGCCCGCCGAGCCCAGACAGAGACAGAGAGAGAGAGAGAGAGAGAGACGAGCCGCGAAGTTAATATAAGGGATTTAATAAAACAAACCCGTAAAAACAAAGTTTTTGACTATAAATCCCTTATATATGAGACATAACTAACAGTATTGATTATTTTCAAACATTTACAGACTGACACTGAGTGATGTCCCTTGTCTTTAATAAATGGGGGTGGGATGTGAGGGGGGTGTCGGCACGACGGTCGGTCGTCAACACGACGGTCGGGCGTCAACTCAAACTCACGTGAAACTGGCAGAGAAAAAAACAATAACAAACAGTGAATTTTGAATTACATACCTCATATAAGGATAAACTAAAAATGCATTAATTTAATTACGGTACGTTCGATCGATCTGAAATTTTGATACGATGCATTGTTAGGTCAGACGGGTCCGTGTGCCAAATTTCAGTTCGATCGGATCATGGGAAGTGGGTCATTTTTGACTTCTGTTTTTCCGCCCGCCGCCGAGCCCAAGACAGAGAGAGAGAGAGAGAGACGGCCGCGAAGTTAATATAAGGGATTTAATAAAA
Source organism: Ampullaceana balthica (assembly GCA_944989445.1). NCBI lineage: Eukaryota > Metazoa > Mollusca > Gastropoda > Lymnaeidae > Ampullaceana > Ampullaceana balthica. The sequence goes on along the minus strand of CALYLW010002692.1, from coordinate 31,422 downwards.
ACAAACCCGTAAAAACAAAGTTTTTGACTATAAATCCCTTATATATGAGACATAACTAACAGTAGTGATTATTTTCAAACATTTACAGACTGACACTGAGTGATGTCCCTTGTCTTTAATAAATGGGGGTGGGATGTGAGGGGGTGTCGGCACGACGGTCGTCGTCAACACGACGGTCGGCGTCAACTCAAACTCACGTGGAACTGGAATTTAAAAAAAAATAACAAACAGTGAATTTTGAATTACATACCTCATATAAGGATAAACTAAAAATGCATTAATTTAATTACGGTACGTTCGATCGATCTGAAATTTTGATACGATGCATTGTTAGGTTCAGACGGGTCCGTGTGCCAAATTTCAGTTTGATCGGATCATGGGAAATGGGTCATTTTTGACTTCTGTTTTTCCGCCCGCCGAGCCCAAGACAGACAGACAGAGAGAGACGGCCGTGAAGTTAATATAAGGGATTTAAAAAACAAACCCGTAAAAACAAAGTTTTTGACTATAAATCCCTTATATATGAGACATAACTAACAGTATTGATTATTTTCAAACATTTACAGACTGACACCGAGTGATGTCCCTTGTCTTTAATAAATGGGGGTGGGATGTGAGGGGGTGTCGGCACGACGGTCGGCGTCAACACGACGGTCGGCGTCAACTCAAACTCACGTGAAACTGGAAGAAAAAAAAACAATAACAAACAGTGAATTTTGAATTACATACCTCATATAAGGATAAACTAAAAATGCATTAATTTAATTACGGTTCGTTCGATCGATCTGAAATTTTGATACGATGCATTGTTAGGTCAGACGGGTCCGTGTGCCAAATTTCAGTTCGATCGGATCATGGGAAGTGGGTCATTTTTGACTTCTGTTTTTCCGCCCGCCCGCCGAGCCCAAGACAAAGAAAGACGGCCGCGTAGTTAATATAAGGGATTTAAAAATGGCGTCTTGTGGGCTGCGTCTTTTGAAGAATACTTTTAAATTTAAATGATTTTTATAATAAAAATACCCGAAATTGATTGAGAACAAAAAATGTGCGTGTTTGGGGAGGGGGATAATTGCAAATCGCGGAATGGATGATCCGCCTGCTTTTTTTAACGCATGCGTAATGTTAACTGATCATAATTTAAATGGCCTCCGATAAAAGGATACTTGTCAAGAGGCGAGCGCTGGTCGTTTTAATAATGGCCTCAGTGAACTAACGAGGCAAAGGACTTGTCCCCCTGGTCACCCAACAGGCCCTGTGCATGTGATCAACCAACAGGCCCTGTCCATGTGGTCACCAACAATTGGAGCGGACAGGTCAATGCTCTAAGAGATCTGGTCAATGAGTCCCTGGTCTCGTGCACTGTTGGTGGCTACATTCAATGGAATTAAACTTTGATCTTTGAATCTATTGATGGATGTACATTAAACTTTGATCTTTGAATCTATTGATGGATGTAGATTAAACGTTTGATCTTTGAATCTATTTATGGATGTACATTAAACGTTTGATCTTTGAATCTATTGATGGATGTAAATTAAACGTTTGATCTTTGAATCTATTGATGGATGCACATTAAACGTTTGATCTTTGAATCTATTGATGGATGTACATTAAACGTTTGATCTTTGAATCTATTGATGGATGTACATTTGACATTTAGGATGACAGAATTTAGTCATGACACTCCTGCACAAGGAAGGCATTCCTGCACAAGGCAGACATTCCTGCACAAGGCAGACATTCCTGCACAAGGCAGACATTCCTGCACAAGGCATATATCCCTGCACAAGGCAAAAATTCCTGCACAAGGCATATATCCCTGCACAGGGCAAACATTCCTGCACAGGGCAGACATTCCTGCACAAGGCAGATATTCCTGCACAAGGCAGAAATCCCTGCACAAGGCAGACATCCCTGCACAAGGCAGACATTCCTGCACAAGGCATATATCCCTGCACAAGGCACACATTCCTGCACAAGGCATATATCACTGCACAAGGCAAATATTCCTGCACAAGGCATATATCCCTGCACAAGGCAAAAATTCCTGCACGAGGCAGACATACCTGCACAGGGCAGATATTCCTGCACAAGGCAGACATACCTGCACAATGCAGATATTCCTGCACAAGGCAGACATCCCTGCACAAGGCAGACATACCTGCACAAGGCAGACATTCCTGCACAAGGCAGACATACCTGCACAAGGCAGACATTCCTGCACAAGGCATATATCCCTGCACAAGGCAAATTTTCCTGCACAAGGCATATATCCCTGCACAAGGCAAAAATTCCTGCACAAGGCAGACATACCTGCACAGGGCAGATATTCCTGCACAGGGCAGACATACCTGCACAAGGCAGACATTCCTGCACAAGGCAGACATCCCTGCACAAGGCAGACATACCTGCACAAGGCAGACATTCCTGCACAAGGCAGACATACCTGCACAAGGCAGACATTCCTGCACAAGGCATATATCCCTGCACAAGGCAAATATTCCTGCACAAGGCATATATCCCTGCACAAGGCAAAAATTCCTGCACAAGGCAGACATACCTGCACAGGGCAGATATTCATGCACAAGGCAGACATACCTGCAGAAGGCAGACATTCCCGCACAAGGCAGACATCCCTGCACAAGGCAGACATACCTGCACAAGACAGACATCCCTGCACAAAGCAGTCATACCTGCACAAAGCAGACATACCTGCAAAAGGCAGATATTACTGCACAAGGCAGACATTCCTGCACAAGGCAGACATTCCTGCACAAGGCATATATCCCTGTACAAGGCAGATATCCCTGCACAATGCAGACATTCCTGCACAAGGCAGACATTCCTGCACAAGGCAGATATCCCTGCACAAGGCATATATCCCTGCACAAGGCATATATCCCTGCACAGGTCAGACATCCCTTCACAAGGCAGACATTCCTGTACAAGGCAGACATCTATTGCACAAGGCAGACATACCTGTACAAGGCAGACATACCTGCACATGGCAGACATACCTGCACAAGGCAGACATACCTGTACAAGGCAGACATTCCTGAACAAGGCATATATCCCTGCAGAAGGCAGTCATTCCTGCACAAGGCAGACATTCCTGCACAAGGCAGACATACCTGCACAAGGCAGATATTCCTGCACAAGTCAGACATACCTGCACAAGTCAGACATACCTTCAAAAGGCAGATATTCCTGCACAAGGCAGACATTCCTGCACAAGGCAGACAATCCTGCACAAGGCAGACATTCTTGCACAAGGCATATATCCCTGCACAAGGCAGACATTCCTGCACAAGGCAGGCATACCTGCACAAGGCAGACATACCTGCACAAGACAGATATTCATGCACAAGGCAGACATTCCTGCACAAGTCAGACATACATGCACAAGGCAGATATTCCTTCACAAGGCATATATCCCTGCACAAGGCAGACATTCCTGCACAAGGCAAACATCCCTGCACAAGGCAGACATACCTGCACAAAGCAGACATACCTGCACAAGGCAGATATTCCTGCACAAGGCATACATCCCTGCACAAGGCAGATATTCCTTCACAAGGCAGACATACATGCACAAGGCAGACATACATGCACAAGGCAGATATTCCTGCACAAGGCAGACATACCTGCACAAGGCAGATATTCCTGCACAAGGCAGACATTCCTTCACAAGGCAGACATACCTGCACAAGGCAGATATTCCTGCACAAGGCAGACATCCCTGCACAAAGCAGACATACCTGCACAAGGCAGATATTCCTGCACAAGGCAGATACCTGCACAAGACAGACTTCCTTGCACAAGGCAGACATTCCTGCACAAGGCAGACATACCTGAACAAGGCAGATATTCTTCTTACACAAGACAAACTACAGCATCTTGATAGCGCCATCAGACGGCATCAACTACAATGTCATGCGAGATAATTGGGGACATGATTAGTCACACTCTCAGCAATAGAGTGATCAAAGAGAAAACCATCGCTGTATGTGATCAAAGATTTGAATGAATCAACGGATGTTTTCTTTGAACTTTAGTACAGCAACAACTTCTTGCTGTGCGGTGAAAGTTTACCTTAGTGGACAGCCCTGTTAAACAGTCACAACGTCCAACTGCTGGGTGAATATTATTTAACTTTAACTGATATATTTTGGGAAAATGGACCAAAGGATAATTTCCACATTGCTTATGTCAGTAGGTGGCGCTATCTCTGTGTTATCAAGAAATATGCGGAAATACACAATAGACTCAATAGAGAAATGAAGCGAAAACGTGACACGGTAGTTTTTGGGTACATGGAGGGGCGTGTCAATCAATGGGGCACATGGTGGGGCATGTCAATCAATGGGGCACATGGTGGGGCATGTCAATCAATGGGGCACATGGTGGGGCATGTCAATCAATGGGGCATGTCAATCAATGCGGCTCATGGTGGGGCATGTCAATCCATGGGGCACATGGTGGGGCATGTCAATCAATGGGGCACATGGTGGGACATCTCAATCAATGGGGCACATAGTGGGGCATGTCAATCAATGGGGCACATGGTAGGGCATTTCAATCAATTGAGCACATGGTGGGGCATGTCAATCAATGGGGCACATGGTGAGGCATGTCAATCCATGGGGCACATGTTGGGGCATCTCAATCAATGGGGCACATTGTAGGGCATTTCAATCCTTGCGGCACATGGTGGGGCATGTCAATCCATGGGGCACATTTGGGGCATGTCAATCCATGTGGCACATGGTGGGGCATGTCAATCAATGGGGCATGTCAATCAATTTGGCACATGGTGAGGCATGTCAATCCATGGGGCCACATGGTGGGGCATGTCAATCAACGGGGCACATGGTGGGGCATGTCAATCTATGGGGCACATGGTGGGGCATGTAAATCAATGGGGCAACCAACAAGAAATATTTCTACCACTTTCACCTTTCTGTGACCATCATTTGCCTTTCTGTGACCATCATTCACCTTTCTGTGATCATCATTAACCTTTATGTGACCATCATTCCCCTTTCTGTGACCATCATTCCCCTTTCTGTGACCATCATTCCCCTTTCTGTGACCATCCTTCCCCTTTCTGTGACCATCATTCACCTTTAAGTGACCATCTCCCCTTAAAAGAACATGTATTCCATAAGACAGTGGTCCCCAACCCCCAGGCCTCGGACTGGTACCGGGCCGTGGAACAAATGGTACACGGCCACCAAAGGAACATTAAATTATTTACATTTTATTTACAGGGGTGTATTTCTCTAGGGATTGTGCGTATTTCCTACACAAAATAGGCAAAAGGTTGTAACCAGTTCCGGCGGTACACAAGAGAAACAAGCTCAGGGTTCTCATTGATTTAACATTCTAGTAAATTAAAATATTAAAAAATGGTTCATTCTTTTTTGGTGTAATTGTATTTTGATTTAAAGACATATTTAAATACAATGCAATTAAAACTATAAAAACAAAACAATCTAAAATACATATATAACAAAACAATCTAAAATACATATATAACAAAACAATCTAAAATACATATATAACAAAACAATCTAAAATACATATATAACAAAACAATATAAAACACATATATAACAAAACGATCTAAAATACATATATAACAAAACAATCTAAAATACATATATAACAAAACAATCTAAAATACATATATAACAAAACAATCTAAAATACATATATAACAAAACAATCTAAAATACATAAATAACAAAAACAATATAAAACACATATATAACAAAACGATCTAAAATACATATATAACAAAACAATATAAATTAGATGTATAAAAGAATCAACGCCGCCAACCCACACCCCCACCCCCCAGTCAGTGGGCCGCGGTAAAATTATTCAACTTCGAACGTTGAAAAAAGGGGTGGGTGGTGTGATAATATTTAACTCGGGTTGTTTTAATAACGAAATCTGAGAATTGTACTTCATTCTTGAAAAAAATTATCTTAAAGTTTAAAAGTATTTGTAATGACCCCCCCCCCTCTCCCCCCCCACCCGCCGGCTCCAAACACACTGGCTGCACCTCTGATAAGATTCAGTATCTTTGAATAAAACTTTCCTGTCTCTGTTTATGTATACGATAACACCTCAAACAGTGACATCAAATCCTCTGAAATGACGTCATATCCTCAAGTGTGGACACATTACACTACACCGATGTCTCGGTGCGACCGAACCTACTTGAACCAGTGCACGAATCTGGGACTCGGTTCAAACCGACAGAACTGAAGGTGTGAAGATAGGAGCTCAATGGACTCGGAGAGATGGCGAATAAACAAACTTTTAGCTCATCCAGATTAGACTCTGGTAGCTGCTTTTATGCATGAATTATAGTTGGTCATTGTTCTCTACTTCTTTGGAACGTCAGTCTACAAGTGCACACCAAATCTATTAAACATAGCTTTCTACGGAAGTTCAACTTTAAACCAATCAAATGGCTGACATGACTCCTGTCTCCTCTTTCTATTAGATACAGCTTTCTACGGAAGTTCAACTTTAAACCAATCAAATGGCTGACATGACTCCTGTCTCCTCTTTCTATTAGATACAGCTATCTACGGAAGTTCAACTTTAAACCAATCAAATGGCGGACATGAGAGAAAGCCAAGAACAAAAGTCTTCAGCAACATAATACTATTAATGCACATAAAAATACAAAATGATTGAATTGATAATCTATTGTAAAACTCTATGACAATTTGCCTTCAAGTATTCTAAAGCCTCGCAGATTAAGACAGTGGTATATAAGAATATAATTAAAACTTGAGGAACATCTTACAAGCAATGTTCCCATTAAGCTGCGTGGCCGCGCAGCAGTTTAGAATTACCGCGCAGCTATTTCTGTGTAAACTATTGAACAAAAAATGGATGCTGTGCAACTTGGTGCAACTTTGCACACGAGTTTTTTTTACTTTACACACGGACCAACGAATCTTAGAGATAGAGGGAACATTGCTTACAAGGGTTAAAAGTCGAAGTTATTATTTACATACAATCTTGAAGTTGAAGAACTTATTTATTTAATAATAAATTATTCTTTTTTTTCAAGATAATATTAGCATTACCAAAGTTTAATTGTTTAGCTAAGGTAAGAGAGTTGATACATTTATGATTTTATCAAGCTAGCCTGTGCGTATAGGTTTAAGGCCACTGATACCACTACCAAGGACGTTATTATAGTGACATATTTCTATCTACGAATACTTTTATCTCATTTATAGGTAAAACAAATAATTCACTACATAAATCAGGGCTGTGGTGGAGAGTTTTAATTCTAGGTTTAAGCAAAATTACTACAAGAAAAAAATAATAAAATAGATCATTAAAATATAATAGTATACAGTATAGTGAAACATGATATATGATACAGAAATTAAAATATGAGTCAGAATCTTCATTAATATTTCTTTTCATAATTCATAAATAAATGTCCATTAAAAAGTTTGCTTACAATAAACTTACATTAATTTTAATGATCAATCATAAAAATAATAATGAATACACTGTCATTCATCAAATGCCTATTTTTATGTCTTTAATTTTTAAAAAATATCAAAATAATATTAATAAAAATGATAATTCCAGTGTACCAGTTGACCTCTTGTCACTTGACTTGACTTATCTATACAGACGCTCCTTCTATGCAGAAGATAGTTGCGTCCACAGACCATGACAGATGATCTGTTGGCAAGTGATGCAGCGTTCACAGGCCACGGCCACGGCTTTGTGGGTTCCACGCATTACCCAGCCGCCTAACTACATGTTAGGTACCCATTCGGAGCTGGGTGACTCAGGGACGCCCTAGCCCCGGGAACAAACCCTTGCCTTCACACGGATTCGAACCCGTGACCATCGGTAGGACGGTCCAGTGCGCTGCCACTCGACCACCACGTCCCATACCCTTGTCAATCTTGATATTTGGCTACACATCTTAATCTAAATATAAGTCAAAATTTAAGACAACGTTAATTATTAATAAATTCATTATCATTAATATCGTTTATTATTATTGCCTAAATTGGCCTAAACTAAATTATTGATAGATTAATGTTTAAATAAATCAATGTCAAAGTCTAAAAGATAACTGTTTATTAAAATGTAACAGTAATGTCAACTTTAGAATTTGTCAATTAAGTTAAATATCAGATATCAAAATTTAATTGAATATCAACATTTAATTACAAGTTTAAGTTTGAGTAAAGTTGAGTCTACTAGTACTAAGACTAAGACAAAGCTTAAAGTTAAAGCCTAAAACTAAAATAAAGTTACTCACCCAAAACACCGAGTTCCCACAAAAAGAATCTGCCATTTCAACTTTTTACACAGATTTATAAACTAATTTGAATTTGATCTATTTTCGACTGTTTGAAAACCATTCCTCTCAAAAAAGATGATGAATAAATTGAGAGCTGATGGTAGTCGACTATTTAAAGAACCTAGAATGCAAAGATGTTATAGCATTTCATCCAGAACTACGACCTAAAAGCGAAACAACACAAACTGTCATATGACAACTATTTTTAGACAGATGTTTTCATTGGTGAACCTAAGATAAAACGGTGCAGATCTAGATTTACAGCTGTGGTATTACTTAGTTTGTTGCCTTGGTTGATAATATCCTATTCAGTTAAAAATTCCATAATCTGGTAGATAAAATTTTCTGTTTTCAGATTTATCAGTTATTGTTCGCAATAATATGAATTAGATAAGGCATGCTATATTTCTTTCAGCGATCGGCATTAACTTGAAAAAAAATATTTTGGAGTTAATTTGAGCTGACCGAAAGCACCCCCATCCTGCGCTACAAAGTGATTTAGTTATGTCTTTATTTAATATTTGAGAAACAATTAACCTTAATTGCAAATTTGAACATTCTTCCTCAATTTTCAACCAGTCTATTAAAGATGTAATGTTTCTGTATATGAAAGGGAGGGTGGCCAGGGAGGCACTTGTTTAAAGTAGAGGTCTACTAATTTCGCTTCGAAAAAAAAGAACTCACAGGAAAAAATCCATAGGCAGAAACAAGAAATAAAACTCGAATGAGTATTTAAACGTAATTTCCTAAATGAATTTCCAAATTTTTTATTGAAGGGAAATCATTCTAGATTACATTAAAAGTCGATTCAAATAAGTAATTCTGAAAGTAAACACAATATGACATCTATCCCCTCACGCTACATCACACCAAGTCTGTGTCAATATAATGCGCACCACACAACAATCTAACATAAGCAGTGGCGTAGCGAGGGGGGGGGCAAATGCCCCGGGCAGCACTTTGCCATGGGCGGCAAATTCCTAGTCGTCAATTAGTTTCTTAAAATAAAAATTTTTAAAGAAAGAGGTTTTTTTTTAAAAATCGAAATTAAAGAAAAGCCAAATAAGAAATGAACAAAAGAAATAAAGGAACTATCCAAAAGCATGTGAACATTTTAACTGCCAAAACTTCAAAACTCCATTTTGGAGATAAACTCTTCTGATACTAATACAACTGTAATAACATGAGATAAACTCTTCTGATACTAATACAACTGTAATAAAATGAGATAAACTCTTCTGATACTAATACAACTGTAATAAAATGAGATAAACTCTTCTGATACTAATACAACTGTAATAAAATGAGATAAACTCTTCTGATACTAATACAACTGTAATAAAATGAGATAAACTCTTCTGATACTAATACAACTGTAATAAAATGAGATAAACTCTTCTGATACTAATACAACTGTAATAAAATGAGATAAACTCTTCTGATACTAATACAACTGTAATAAAATGAGATAAACTCTTCTGATACTAATACAACTGTAATAAAATGAGATAAACTCTTCTGATACTAATACAACTGTAATAAAATGAGATAAACTCTTCTGATACTAATACAACTGTATTAAAATAAAAAAAACCAGAGGCTATATAAGTATGACAACGTGACACTGATGGGGTGATAAATTCATTGGTTCTTAAAATTTGAAAGCCTACCCTGTTGTAAACTTGAGGGGGGGGGTGCAAATTACTCATTGTTATTTAGCTAATTGTTAAAGAAAAGCCAAGATAAAAAAAAATAATAATAACTATATTAAAATACGAGAGGGCTTCTGTGGCGAGAAAGATGTGAATTTATATTTGGCAAGTTTGTCTAGGGGTATATTGTTTAAATAATCCTCCCCGCTCACAACGCATAAACTTTAGTGATCTCTCTCAATCGATATATCAACAGACCAAAGGGTGTAAAAGTGTAACAATAAATTTATTTACACAATTTACACAATAGTGGAAACTGGTTCCTAATGATAACAGTAATACAACAATTTAACTATCCCTTCTTTGGCCTAGCTTTATCGTCATCAAGGCTAATCCTTGTAACCGAATGTTTATGGTGTTTGTACTTAAGTGCAATGGGGTCGTCGCGCCCCGCTCTGTGTATCGGTTGGTTCTGCACGCTCCCCTGGTCAGTAGGTGTGATGAAGCGTTCAGCTGGGTAGTGCTGCCCCACACACGGCTCCGTCAGTGCTGACGTGTTTGGTTGGTTCTGTAGGGTCCTTCTAGCTGAATCGTTCGGTTCCTTGAGCTCGGTAGGCTGCTTCACCTTTGGTTCCAGTTGACTTCGGTGATCACGGAAGTGTGAATGACCGGCTTCTATACGTGTAGTGTGTTTACACGTATAGGCTTCGACATACGCTACGTGCGTTTGTCGGCATCAGTTTACTTTGGACGTAATACTGGTAACTGTTGAGGTGTCCTCCTCAGGTTCCTGTCGATGGGTGCAGGGCTGAGGTAGGGTGTCAGTCCAAGTCGCTTGGAACAGCGGTGGGTCCAGCTCTTGGTCCTGAAGGTTAACGACACTTCTCCCGGTACTGGAGGGTGCACAGAAGCCAGAATAAAAATAGAAAATAAAATGTGTAGTTCCTCTACTTTGTCTGCTTTAATCCATCCTTCTGGCTGCCGAGCCTTCAGAGCAGGGTGCCAAAAGGGAACTAAAATTTATTCATATAAACAAATTACCATTTAATATATTACATAACACGAGACTGAAATTAGGAAGTCATCTCTACCACCACGGGCGCAGCTCTAACTGGCTGACACCTCGTAAGTGGAGTGAGGTACAAAATATAATAAGGCTATTTACTACACGCAAATATAACTTGGTCCATCTATTTGATGGAGCGCGTGTAATCATAATTAAGAAATAAACGTGGGCAGGGTTGTTAACAATACTGAAAAAAAATATTGGCAATACCAATACCAATACTGCCTGTAAAATCTATTGGCAATACCAATACCAATACAATTTTAAAACCAGTATTGCAATACCAATACCAATATTTATTTATTATTGCCTTACCAGTACCAATATTTGGGTCATTCGACGAATAAAACGCAAATACGTAATTCATCGCTCTATATCACTTACATCGATAAACGATAACAACATTTTTGGCTAATTTAGACAATGTATTTTTAACCAAATTTTGTTCAATAGTTGCTTCATCAGTTTTCCTCAAAGCATTCAAAAGTCTATGACAACATATTAAATAAGTCGGCATACCTTAACGTCATTAAGCCTTAAGCAACAAGATTTTTAATATGTATACTGTACACAAATTGTGAATAAATGAATGGATGGATGGATGAATGAATAGATGAATGAAGCAAATGACTGTCATAGAAAAGAAGATGATACATACTATAGTAAAAACAGTCAGACCGAGTCAGTGGATTGCATCACATCTGGAAAACTAACGATGAACGATGAATTTTAGCAGAGTTCACAGGGTAACGCCATCTATTTAGCCGTTACCACTTAGCCAGGCCTTGGTAAGTCACTGGTCACTGCTCAGTGCCAAAGATATCATATATGATTTGATTTCTATTATCATTCATTTCATTGATCAGTCTCATTCAAAAATTGTTTGGCAATGTCACTCGCAAGATGGCGACACCAAAGAAAAATGTATTATATTCAGCATATTCACAACCAATGTTGTAGAGAATTTATTGAATATTGCTTTTAGTATTGGTTAAAAATCAATACCAATATCAAAAATAATTATTGGCAATACCAATACCAATATCAAATTTCAAGAAGTATTGCAATATCGTCCCAATACATAAAAAAGTATTGGCAATACTACCAATACCAATACAATATTGGCAATACTACCAATACCAATACAATATTGGCAATACTACCAATAACAATACAATATTGGCAATACTACCAATACCAATACAATATTGGCAATACTACCAATACCAATACAATATTGTCAATACTACCAATACCAATACAATATTGTCAATACTACCAATACCAATACAATATTGTCAATACTACCAATACCAATACAATATTGTCAATACTACCAATACCAATACAATATTGTCAATACTACCAATACCAATACAATATTGCAATATTAACAACCCTGAACGTGGGACATTCAAATCTCGCACGTGGCCCCGTGCGGAGATCATGAGGTTAACATACTCCGATAAATTCAACACGGCGTTATACATGGGTTGACATTTATATAATTGCATGAAATATATACACAAATACGAGAGAACAAAGCTACAGATCAACTTACATGGATTCTGGCTAGAAAAGTAATGTCGGCTCTTCCACTGCAAGGATGACGACAGATATAGGTGTATGAAAACAGTCACACGGGTGCTACAGTCTGCGGGCGTCTTGTGCGGAAAAGAGAGTGTTTTTTGGGCTGCCTTGGCCTTTATACCCGATGGGTAACATATTCAACCCTTTTCTGATTGGCTATTACTTGTCATAGCGCGGTCATGCGACCGTGACCTGTCACATGATCCCGGGGCATCCCTAATCAGGTCGGGTGGCCGCATTGTTGACAGTTTCGGTTCAGACAATAGTGAGTTTTTCTTTGTTCCACCCATTTCCCGGGCGCAGATGACCTGGTCTCCATAAATTTCGTCACAGCTTCTAATGCCAAAACTTCAAACTCCATTATAAATCTAAAGACTTCTGATACTAATGTTACTGAGCTGGAAAACATAGGGGCTGACAATATGACAATAATGTGCTGGTATATATAATCATGGCCGTACGCAGGGGGGGGGTTCGTACGTTTGAACGAACCCTCTTTTGCGAATGTATGCCTTTTTTGTAACAAATAGATCTTGACCTTATTGAGAGATTTGGGGATAGCACTACAGAATATGAGGGGCCAGTGTTATGTATGCGCTGCATCTATGTCGGGCGCTGTGTCTCAGGAGTTCAAGCGCGTATTCTACGAGACGCCCCTTGGGCGTTATACACACACTGCAGCAATCACGCTTTAAAGCTAGTGATCACGCATTGGTGCAGATTTCCTGATGTGCGTAACATGATTAACAAATTTATTAAAAGAAAGCTGCATGTTTTTTTAACAACAGCCCAAAGCGCGAAGCCTTGTTGAAAAATGTCATACAAACAAGTCTTTGACAGTGCTAAATGGAAGGCACTTACAGATTTGTGCAAAGCAAGATAGGCTGAGGCCTGAGCGCTTCTATTAATCGTATGTTTACATTTTTCACACTCTTGAGATAATTTCACTACCACGATGAAAACACAACAACCAAGAATTTGATCCAAGTTTGACTACAAATGGTGATTGGGACACGGACAGTAAGTTTCGAGCAACGTCACTTCTTCATTCCTTGTGCAACTTCACATTTATTGTGACGTTTGTTGTAACGTACAAACTGTTATCTTGGCTGGAAGTCGAACTTCAGAAAGAAGCGATTGACATAATTCAGGATATGTCACTTATCGAAAACGTCAAGCAAGAGTTTAGAGAGATTAGAACAAATGTAGATTCTTATTTTCAAAACACGTATTATCGTATCATTCTCATGGCGCAGTCTTCAGAAGTTGAAGCTTCAATGCCCAGAATTGCTAAGCAGCAAATCTACCGAAGCAATGTGTGCGTAGAAACGCCAATGCAACATTATCTGCGGAACTTAATTAATCCATTTCTGGAGCACATAATTGCTGAACTAGATATGCGGTTCTCAGGCTTAAACAGGACATCCTCACAACTGTTAGCTCTTGTGCCAAGTGCTGTTAGAAATTGTATGTATGAAGATCTGAAAGGCGATGTGGATTTATATGAGCAAGATCTGCCTTCACCAGAAGTGCTGCCCGAAGAGTTTACTGGGTGGAAATTGAGGTTCAGCCAAAGAGAAGAGTCAAAGCTATCGAATAAATTGCACGAAAGCTATAAAACATTGCAATGAATCGATCTATCCAAATATTTATTGCTTACTGAAAATCGCGTGTGTGATTACTGTGACTTCCTTCGCGTGTGAACGAAGGTTCAGAGAACTCCGATGTCTGCATAATTATATGAGATGTTCAATGGTGCAGGAAAGCCTTACCGAGCTTGCATTGATGCATCACTACGCTTTCAATATCAACTAAAACAGTGTTTTACAGGTATTTGTTAACAAAAACCCAAGAAGGGTTTAAATCGAAGATATTCTAAAATAAACCTCTTAGCATCGTGGTCTTCCGTCGTGTCAGTGCTGTACCATAATGTATGTAATTAAAAAATTTTAACGCTTGCGCCTGAAGATTTCATTATTAACAAGAAAATAAATGAATGATCGAGTACTTGCATTTTTAAATAAAACAATATTTTGGAAACTTTTATTTACAGTGTTAATTATTTATTGGAAAGCCTACTTTTTTGGCACTGTATGCACTGAAAAACAATATATATTGTGGAGAAACTGCTGTCTAACTGTGTGACTAACTCTCTACTTTCACTCAATTCTTCCTTATCACTGGTCACACTTGTCTTCTCATAATCAACAGCAAACTTCAAGACTGCATGAACACTTATGATTAGTTTATTGCTTCAGTCATTTACTCCAACATAAACTCTCGATTCTAAATTCACATCAGTACAAGACTAACTGTCCTAAGTCCAATTCTACGATCTACTCTTTGCAATCACCTCCTCCTATCTCTGTGTTTTCGTAGTTCGTCCCGTTCTATAACCAACTCTCAGTCCTGAGGCCACGCCTCCAAACAACTCCCGTCAGTCCATTTGTGTCCAGTCTTCCGTCAGTCTCTAATTGTAATAGGCTCACCATATCTGTCAATCATCTCGTACTACCCCCCATAGATTGACTTGTGCGGGGGTGGAGGGGCCGATTTGACATAACCGTCTCTGGTGTACCCCTTTCCTACCCCCGACCAGACCACCTGCACGTCTGGTCATTCCTATCTACCCCTGGGCAGATTTAACACCTCCGGTCACCTCGCTCGGCAACTCCTTTCATCGCCGAATCTACTGACCGGGCCAGTTCACACCAGAATACCATTTAACGTCTTCTGGTCAAACTGCGGTGGCCACGTGCAACTTCAAAGGACCAGATGTCTCTTTGAATGCCACTAACTGCGCGAAAGATCTCCACAATATATATTTTCTTTTTGGAAAACGAGACAAAAAAAGACGAATCAACGCAGTCAATAATTCATAGGTACAGAATTATTTATTAAATATTCTCATCCAAATTTGAAGTCATAGCACCATATATTGTAGGTACAGTCAAACATCTCATATCGAGATTAATTCGTTCCAGATTCTTACTCGTTAAGCGAAACACTTGTTATGCGAAACAATTTTCCCCATACAAATCAATGTAAAATGCAATAATCCGTTCCATGCTGAAAAAAATACTAATTATTCACAAAAATTTATTAACATTTATTCAAATAAAATTGCTTATGAATTGTTAAAGCGTGAAACAACTAGAATACAACTTAGATTTGAAACAAAACTTAAACAAAAAAGATGAATTTATGACAAATAATTATTGCTTTTTAACTAGAAAACTGTTAAAAACATTTCATTTTGCCGTCGCTTCAAAATTTGACGAAAGTGCTATGCAACCGTTTCGTAGACATTCTTGACACTCCATTTGAAGCATCCATCTCCTTAATTGTTCTTGGGAATAGTGCAGATCGTTGATGTTGGCCGATTGTAGTTGCGCGCTAGATTCGCAACCTTGTTCTCGCTTTTCAATGTTTTTTCGTTTTATTTCAACAGTTATTTTTTTCCTCTCTTATGATTGTCTTCTTCTGTTGTTTTTTTTTCGAAGATAATTTATCAGTTTATTATAAACTTTGCACATAAAAAAATTACAAATACTGTCTTAATATAAAATTTGTAAAATTGCTTGATCACACACGAAAACAATACGACAACAGACTGAGTGCTTAACACAGAATAATAAATGAGGGCGGAAGTGCCGGCTCACTAATGAATTTCCAGGAAAAAGGGAGTTTCCCTTTCTGCGTCACTCTTTATGCGATTCTACTCTCGTTAAGGGAACAACTTTTTCCATAAAAATGTTGCTCGTTATGTGAAAATCTCGTTATGATAGGTGCTTGTTATGAGAGGTTATCTTTATTTTAACATGAAATGCCTTCGAGACAAGTTTGCGAACCCCCCTTAAAAAAGTCTGGGTACGGCTTTGATAATTGATTCAAGTTTGCTTTTAACGTAAGTAAACTACTGGGGGGAAAAATTGACGTATTTATATGGTTTATTTTAATTTTAATGTCTTATATTTTGTGTCATAAACAAAAATAATGGAAACAATTGCTTACTTTGTGGAATTAAAACTTGGAACAAATAAATACACAATTTGGGGGGGGGGTGCGGTCGGCAAATTCCTCATAGTTAATTAGCTAATTGTTAAAACGTGAAAATAAATTGTAATAAAAGAAAAGAAAAGCCAAGATAAGTACTAAATAAGTACTAAACATTACCAAAGTTTTTTGCAAATGGAAACAATCAGAAATTGGATAAAAAGAATAGACTATTAATAAAGACCGACAATTAGTTATTGTAAAAGAGAGAAAAAAAGTGGCAAGAAGTTAGAATATTTGACATTATTAATTCCTTGCGAAATTGAATGTGACCTTTTGGGGTCACAGAGAAAGCAATACTGTTGCAAATAAAGTCAATATTCCGGTGTAACAGGCTAGATTAAACCCCTGACCAGAATATACCCGGGTATAATCTGGCCTAGGCCAGAATATACCCCCGGGGTTAAACTGGCCTAGGCCAGAATATACCCCCTCAGGCCAGAATATACCCCTTTGACAACATGGGGATATATAGTAAAAAATGGATGAATGACTTTTTAGACTTTCTCTTCATGTTTTTGCTCTGTCAGAGAAATTAAACTCTTTTCTTAAGTAGCAAAATTGTTTTAGTTAAAATAAAATTAATTAAAATAAAATAATAATTATAAAATATTTTACGATGATTGAAAGGATCATTACATTTTATTTGAAAATGATGATGTCGTTGTCTCGTTTTTTAAATATGAAATCTTATATAATTTCGACGATTCAAGATCAAAAGTTACAGTCTATGCAAATATACATGTATATGGAATTAGCATTTTTCTATATTTTTAATTACCATTAACTTAATCAAACACTACACGATTATTTTAAAACAATACTTTAAGAGTGGTTATATTTGTTGCTTTTCAAAGGCATGCGAACACTTTGGATTCCTTACCCTTATCTTATGTTATCATTTAGGCTATAGACGCTCCTTCTATACAGAAGATTATTACGTCCTATGCTTATCATTGGTTTATGTCTAGTCTTGAATTTTTATTTGAGTTTTAAATGTTGAAAGTTGGTTTTCCTGGTTTCCTCAGGCAAACTATTCCAAATTTTGATTCAAGTAGTAATCATGTAGTTGTTATGTATGTTGTCATGTAGTTGTCATGTAGTTGTTATGTAGTTGTTATGTAGTTGTTATGTAGTAGTTATGTAGTTGTCATGTATTTGTCATGTAGTTGTTATGTAGTTATTATGTTGTTGTTATGTAGTTATGTAATTGTTATGTAGTTGTTATATGTAGTTGTCATGTAGTTGTTATGTAGTTGTTATATAGTTGTTATGTACTTGTCATGTAGTTGTTATGTATTCCCAGTGTTCACGTGTTGAATTACTTTATCGCTGAGGAGGATGTGGTTGTCCTCTGTTCCTGTCAGAATGTAGCTTACGGGCCAAAAGAAGTAACCGCCCCCACCCCCTGTTATTTCCTTTAATATGTACGTCAGGGTTGTTCAATATCTCGATTGCGGCCATAATATACAATATATTGTCAAACGCAAGGCCATATTTGTTCAAAGACGGTTTATTCTTGAAATTTTTAGTGGGTTAAAAGTCCTAATCTGCATTTGTTTTTAGACAGGTTTTATCACAATTTCCTGTTCCTTTTGTTGTAGACTCCCATTGACAGTACTTTAACAGAATCATCAAGGAACTGATTGGGTCAAGGACCCTGTTTATTGCTGTAAACTTTTAAATTACTGACATTGTAGTGGCTTCTGATCATTTTGATATATACTTTAGCTTAACTCTTGTTCAATGATTCTAACACGAGGTAGGGACCAATCCATCAGGGCTCCATTTCCATGCGATTAATGCGGCGATGATTCTTCATACCATCGATATCAGCATCCTTAATGGTAAAACTTTTCCATCTTCTGCAGGCCTGAGATCCCTAGGTAGCTTGGCTTTTCGTCCATACATAATTTCAAAAGGAGTGCACCTGGTTGCAGCATGTACAGATGTGGTATGCACTGGTATAATTGTTCAGTGGTGGTGTCTTCTTGCTGGTTTTTGGCTTTAGGACAAAACATTTTTGACAGGCTTTGATATATATTTATGAACGTCTTTCTTCATTCTTTTCCAATAACAACGTTTAGAGATTGTGGCTGTCTTATCTCTGCCAAAAGTGACACCAAAATTCGGGTTGACATTCCAACATTGGCGAAATCCAATAAGGATGACCGTACTGTTTTAAGAGTAACACAGGTAGAAATGAATTGCGCTGATTTAAAAATTAAAAATAATTTGCACTACTGGAGCAAAGATTTCTTTTGAATGTCTTAAGACTCCGTGAAGGCAATGTTTACCACACTTTTAGTCAACCTATTCTTTAAATTAGTTTGCATGTCAGCGTATATTCAGAGAGATTAAAGAAAGGGAAAAGTGCCATATGTTTATTTCAAAAATAAAATGAAGATATGCCTAAACCGTTGTTCTAGTAACATTTAAAATGTATGAGAGGAGGAAAAAAAAACATAAAAAGAAAAAAAAACATTCATGCATAATTTAATTCAATAATCTAAAATAATCTTAATTGCCATACTCAAAATAATTAAACATAATGATTTGATTAATAAGCGAGGTACAGGAAATTAATGTTCGCAAGCGTTTGAAAAGCTACAACTATAGGCTAGTCCCTATCGCGCTTAAATATATATATTTTTTAAATAATCAATTCATGTATTGGTTGAATTAGTCAACTTAAAATAAAAAAGTTTTTAATTTAAAAAAAAGATAATTTAAAAAACGCTGATTCCATCTATACTTGTGCAGACTGTAACTTTAGATAAAAAGTTACAGTCATATCAGACATCGTAATAAAAGAAATTATTTTATTATTATTGTTTTACTGTAAATAAAACATCTTTCCTACTTAAGAAATGAGTTTAACTTCTCCGACAAAGCTAAAACTCATAAAAATGTCTTAATAGTCATTCATTAATTTTTTACTATATATCCTCATGTTGTCAAAGGGGTATATTCTGGCCTGGAGGGGTATATTCTGGCCTAGGCCAGTTTAACCCCCGGGGTATATTCTGGCCTAGGCCAGATTATACCCGGGTATATTCTGGCCTAGGCCAGATTATACCCGGGTATATTCTTGTCGGGGGTTTAATCTGGCCTGTTACACCGGAACTAATGCAAATAAAGTCAATATTCTGTAAGTAATGCATTAGCTTGCAAATAGGTGAAAGGGGGTAAAAACTTGTCATCTAAAATTCAAACTGAGCTCATTGCAATTTTATGAGATACAGTTCACGAAATTCTTTACAAACGTATAGTGCTCAACAACAAAATTTCTTAGCAGTGGCTACTCATAGAGAAACTAATGGAATGGAATACTTAAGGGGTGCTTTGACATTTGATAAAATTTTATGTGAAGACCTCATCATTTTAATCGAACCTTCCAATCAAAGAACAAGCTAGCAAATTTTTGGTGATCGAAGCAAATATGTGTGTATCCATGCTATATAGAATAACAGGTAAGAAGAAATTTGTTTTCTTCATAAGATGAGATTAGTGTATAAATTCGTGTGAGGCTTTGGAAGTTATATAACATTTAGACATGATTTTCGTACACCAGCTAACCTACTGGACTTTGAAATTTTGTCTTCAAATTAGAGTATTCAAAATATCCCACATGACATAGTCAGGCAAGGAATATTTTAAACGCATGAATAGAAAATAATTAATGAATTCAAGACTATGTGGTTTATTTAAGTTTATAAAGATATTTAGCCTCGAAGTTACCCTGCCTAAAATAATATAATTAATTCGAACATTGCTTGCAACTGTCTTAAGTAATGCAAGATGTTAAAAAGGCTTCTCTGACATTATTTTAATGAAAAAATTAATTACGATCAATTACGAATACACCAAAATTGTATAATCTCATGCTATTTTGGCTATTGAGCATGCCTTGGCTGAAAACATTGATACATGAAAGATTGAGCCATGAGGACAAACATAAAACTATAATGTCATTAAAGAAATGAAGCCATTCTTTTTAACATAAAAATATATAGTGTTCTTATTATAACTTTCTAGTTTTATTAAAAAATTTTTACTTTATAGCGTTAATATATTTTTCGCGGAAATGTATGCTTTAATGTGCAGTGGATTTCACCTGTAATCATAGAAAATTTTTATTTTCTTCTTTTTAGTGCACTTTCTATCTGTAAATAAAAGCGTGTCCTTTTTAAAAAAAAGATTTTTAAAAAGTATTTTATTTATTTGTTTTTACCTACTTTGTAGACTACTACTGTTTGTGGGGTTGTATTTTTTAATTACTTTATATAATGAGATAAGGTCAATTTTTACTGTGTATTCCTTATGATTCCCGGCTTTTTTTAATTCAAGTGGCCGATCAGGAGGTAGGCAAGCACATTCTAACGCACACACACACACTATCTGCCATAACGTTTTAAAATTCAATATACAAAAGACACAAACCTACATGTGGAAGAAAGTTAGTAGGTAGCCCCGAGCCCAGTGCCCTTCATGGGTCTTCCCGGAAGACCCTCTCAGCTATCTGGCCCCCAAGGGGACGTAATCGCTGAGAACCCCGAGCGGTCGCTTCTGAAGCGGCTACCTCGGCATCCAGGACAGAAAATCGAAAATGCTTCCCACTAAATTGACCTCACAAGGAGGGGTGGAATTCCCTACTGCGATCCGCTACCACTTTGGCGCCACCACGGCAAAGCACACGAGTCTCCGTGGTTAGGACCGCCGCTAAGCGGGGGATCATCAATAACCTACCTAGAGACACCAGCAACTTTTTCTCTCTGTCTCCGTGTATATCCCAGGAAGTGGGAGGGGCGGGCAGGCAAATAATTATTGTTTGGAATGGAGGATTATTGGGGACACACTTGGTAAGTAAATAAATTAAAGGGAGATCATCAACGTTTCCTGAGAGGGAACATTACAGAATTCCCCATTACATTTCAACAAACACGCAAACAAAAACAAACAAAATACGCCGTCGTCGTTTTGAAAATCTTGGATTTCTCCGATATTTAATGTGTCCTGTGGTGTGATGTGTCCTGTGATGTGTCCTGTGGTGTGATGTGTCCTGTGGTGTGATGTGTCCTGTGGTGTGATGTGTCCTGTGGTGTGATGTGTCCTGTGGTGTGATGTGTCCTGTGGTGTGATGTGTCCTGTGGTGTGATGTGTCCTGTGGTGTGATGTGTCCTGTGGTGTGATGTGTCCTGTGGTGTGATGTGTCCTGTGGTGTGATGTTGGAGGAAAATGTTAATTTTGTAATTTAAATAGAAGAAGTGAAGAGGTACAAAATCTGAAACACTGTAAAGGGGCTGTCCATAAATTACGTCAACAAAATAGGGGGGGGGGAGGGTGTCTGAAATTTTTTGACAATTGTTGACAAAGGGGGGGGGGTCAAGAAAAGTTGAAATCAACAATGTTACTTTAAAAAAAAATTAAAAAATTAATTAATTAACAAGACAGCGTTTGTAGTCCTGTGTTACACACTCGCCCAACCTTCAGTATTTTAATTGAACTAACCTTATTCCTAATTTTTAAAAACCGTGCCGTGCTTTACAGACCCCACACAATAATAATATAGACACGTGAGATGTTTACTGGTGACACTTATTTTTTCAAAGTTGTTGTTTGTTGGTCTGCTGTAAAGATTTATGTAAGTACACTGTCTACTTTATGTTATTTAAATGTCTATATATAAATTATAAAATGCACAATTGGTTATACTAGACTCTATTAGAAATCATTGGCTTTCACTGTGAAATTGGAATAGTTCTAAAGTTAAAGATTAAATGATAAATAACTAAAGGGTAATCCTGCAGTTTTGGCATCTATATTCCTATGCCTATATTATTTCGCAGCGAATTCTAATTTTTCCGTGAGAACATTAATTTTGTATTTATTACATGCATTAATGTATATTATATTTTTGCTATTAGAGCACTAATTTTTTTATTTCTAAGACATTTTTCGGCTCTAAACAATACATAGTCCTAACGCGATACGAACGATACAACTACAACTATTTTTTATCACCCTACTTGCTGGGTTGTCACAGTAAGATGCCAAATACAATTTTCTCAAGTACAAACAAACAAATAAGAATCAAATGTCTAGTAACGAAATAAAAAATTAAATTTTCTGTAAAATAATTATTGATCTTGTAAGAACAATAAAATATATATTGATCTTCTTAGAACAATAAAGTAGATGAATGGTTCCTGGATAATTTTTAAAAACTTCTTCAGTAAGTAAATTGATTTTAGCATGGGTAAAAACTCTGGCTAGCAAAGTGCTAGATAAACAAAATGAATGTATTTACAAGAGCCAAAGAAATGCCTTAGAAATTTTAAAAACTAAATAATTAGCAATGTAATAGCTAAAATATAACATATATTAATGCATTTAATAAATTAAAAATGAAAGTTATCGGGAGAAAATAAAATTCGCAGCCAAATAATATCTACGTGCCAAAACTGCAGGCTTACCCCGGTCCTTATTTGAAATCTTTAAAATACAGTACATGTCTAGAATGTTCAGAATTATGAAATATTGTTAAATAGGCCTAGTGGCCTAGGTCATATTGTTAAATAGGCCTAGTGGCCTAAGTCATATTGTTAAATAGGCCTAGTAGCCTAGGTCATATTGTTAAATAGGCCTAGTGGCCTAGGTCATATTGTTAAATAGGCCTAGTGGCCTAGGTCATATTGTTTTTTCATCCCTGATTTATTTTTTTGTTTTGTTTTAAATAACAAATTTATTAACAATTGAATTAAAAACTTAATTTTTTAAAAAAAAATTTTTAGATTTACAATGGAGAAACCAAACTTTCACAAGTTGTTGTATGAAGGATATTTGAAGGCATTTCCCAACAAGCGCAAGCGAGACTCTCAAAGAGAATGAACTGAAATTTGGAATAAATTGAAAAAAGATGATGATTTGCCAACAAAAGTAGATTCGCTATTGAATAATTATGCCGCCTTAGCACAGAAAAATAATGCATCATTAATTAGCTTCTGGGCTGACCAGTGTATGAAGAGTGTAGATGTCCTTCCTTAAAAAGCAGCCACACATTTAAAAATTGAAAACGAAGTTGTGAAACATCAAACACAAACCATTCAACAAGACCACATAGAAATCGATTTAGAAGGTTGTATATCCAGTACTAATTGTGATGAAAAATCTGTAAAATACAAAGCAAAAGTACAAGATGAATTACTGAGTCAGATAAGCATCTTCAAGACCGATTTGATTGGCTTGTGTAAACGAAAAGAAATTGGTGTTTTAAGCTTAGATCAGGAAAAGGAACTACAAGAAAAAGTTAAGGTTGATGAGCTAGAAAAAACAGAAAAGAAAGAAATATGAGCATGAAAAACAGATCTACCGAAAAAAAAACAAAAAAAAACTTTAGCGCAAATTTGTGCTTAAAATCCTGACGTCAGCAGCAAATTGAAGATCCGAAAGAAAGCTGGTCGACCAACAATTGAAGAAGATCAGCCGCTCCTTTTAAAAATCATTGTTGAGATTGCATTGTATGGGTCTGCTGCTCACGACAAAAGACAGTGATATTTATCGTAGTGCTAGAAATCTCGATGATTTGACAAAACAATTAAAGATTCAAGGTTTACAAATAAGTAGAAGCGCTGTTTATACTTGGCCTTTGCCAAAACGAAATTTATCATCGGAAGGCAAACGCCATGTAACAACTGTACCAGTGAAGTTAATTCGAGCACAAATAGATTTACACTCAAAACACATTGATGGTAGGTTTTGTACAGCTACTTTGAATCACCTAGAAGAAGTTGCTTCTTTGTTGAGACCTAAAGAAGTATGCTTTATCAATCAAGATGACAAAGCCAGGGTCCCCATTGGATTGACAGCAGCTAACAAGCAAGCTCCACTTTTAATGCATGTCGAATACCGCGTTTGTGACGAAATTTGTGTTGACTCAAATATCTGCTACCCAGCCTACGGGTGAAACAAGGGGGATAACTCACACACGCTTGATTAGCTCGCCTGTGTCAACGGAACCCAATTAAATATGCAAGGATGTCAGGTGAAAGAGTCCAACCTCTTTGTGAGATGGAAAATAATTAGAGGCCAATCGGACACAACTGGACAAAACCGCCCCTCAGGGTATAAATACCAGCGCGCCCCTGGATCTCGTTCTCTTCTTTTCCGGCCAACGACCACAGCATCAGAACAAACGAAGTGTAGTATTCGCGTCAAGATTCTATCTGTGCGCATCCTTGGTCAAGAGAGCCGACAAGTACATCCAAAACCCAGAATCTGGTAAGAGTGAGCTCTAGCTTTATTTGCCGTATTTGTATTGTATGCATTACATGTAAATACTTAGATATGAACCATTGAATTTTCCGGTTGTAAAATTGTTGGAATGTTTAAGCCCCACGGTCGACAGCTCGCCATGCGGGACCACGTGGGACACGTGAACATTCCATGTGTTATTTAACTGTGTGATTACCCACGCTCTCCATCGAATGGATGGTTTGAGCTAGATTTTCACAAAATAAGGTGCATTTAATGCATTTAAGGTATTTATATATGTTGAACCATGTGCCCGGGTGTCAGCCAGCTAGGTCTGCATCCGTGGTTTAAGACTTAGACCCAGTCTAAGCACACCCCCCCCCATTATTAAATTAATAATTCACATTGTACATGAATATATGTAATCCACTTTTGGCACCTTGCTCTGAAGGCTTGGTTGTCGGAAGGTGGAATATAGACAGACTGAATTAGAGAAACTACCCTAGTTTTCTTTTCTGTTTTAGTCTGGTTCCTGGATACCGGACCTGTGCAGAGAGGCAACACGCACTCCTGTCCACAGTCCAACCCAGGCTGACTTGTCGTCATACCCGATTGGTCACACACCGTACCAATCGAAGCTGGTGGCCACACACATAGCTGTGCCCCAAAGCTCGCACATCACACACGTGAGTGCGAATGATAACTTATCACACATCCTGTGAAAGTTAATGTCGTCTTAACCCAAGACGAGATAGCCAACACGCACCCAAGCATCGAGTATCAGGAGCACGCCCAAGTGACATCCTTACTCAACACGCCAGCCAGAGGAACGACCTTGCAGTACCCAACTGCGTCCGCCCCTCAACCGAAGGAACCCGGCGCAGGGCGAGGTGACCCAGAGTTGACCCAGTGTTATCGAAGCCAGTGAACCGCATCGGCCAGGAAGGACTTGCAGAACCAACCATCCCGCCCCTTACATAGGACACGGGTGGGGCAAGAACACCTGCAGCCAACATCAGTACGAAGCACAGCCCGTGGAGCTCGTGAGGCACCCCTACCCGCCCCAGATACAGAGGGAACCCGGAGTAGATGAGACGACCCACAGCACACAGTGCAACTATAAGTACCCACCATTAACATAAAGTTAATTGCAACTTAGCCTAATGATGATGATTAATGTTATGTGAAGGGGACATTGCATTGCAGCAATCCAATCCTTGTAAAAAGTGTATGATAAATTAAATTGTGTTAAAATTCAACCTTTTAGTTTGTTGATTGTCGTATGCGAGTAGATCACTAAAGTATACCTTGTGAGCGAGATTAACTTAAACATACATATACATATATATATATGCCCCTAGACAACAAGCCACCTAAGATTTCATAAATATCGCCACAGCGTTACACTGCCTGATCATGACTGAGTAGTAGCGTCTAGACACAAACTCATACCATCTGTTTATGCTGGCATTGAAATCCAAAATGACGGCTTAGGTAAACCCGAAGCTGTAACATGCCCAACTTACATAGCCATCAGATCAGGCAAGCATTGCTCATCATCAGCTTATAGCCATGGGACTGGACTATGAAAGGCTACTTGAATTGGAAGAGTTTGACATTGTTACAAAGGATTCAAGCAAAAAGATGATCAAACCGATTTGTATTATGTCTGTGGATGGTGGACCTGATGAAAATCCAAGGTATCAAAAAGTTATTGATGTGGCCATCCATCATTTTGTGAAGCAGAACATTGATGCAATATTTGTAGCAACGAATGCGCCTGGTAGAAGTGCGTTTAATCGAGTAGAGAGGCGAAATGGCTCCTCTTAGTCGAGAACTGTCGGGACTAATTTTGCCACATGAACATTTTTAAAGCCACCTCGACACACAAGGTCAAACAATTGATGAAGAGTTGGAAAAATTAAACTTCAAATATGCTGGCAAAACATTGTCAGAAATATGGAAGCAAGTAAGCATAGACAATTTTCCAACAGTGGCAGAATATATTGTGCCTGAAAAATCTGAGCTTGAAGTTGAAAATGTAATAATCAAAGATCAAGTTTGTTACCAAAAACATGTAAGGACAAGTCAGAACTTTCTACAAATTGTCAAATGTTGTGATTTAACTTGTTGCCAACCGATTAGAAGCTCGTTCTTTGATATTATTGCTCATCGATTTATCCCCCCCCCCGCCAATTCCAATCTGCCAAACTAATGAGGGCCTTAAAATACCAGAAGTATCTGATATAAACTCACATAGATTTCCATCTCTTTTCTTCAATCAGTCTGTGAAAGTTGAAAACATACTACCTAGATCAGCAAAAGCATTCACAATTCTTCCATATGCTATATATTGTCCATCTATTCAGTTGCTAATGTTTGAACGTATCTGTAAAATCTGTCACCTTTATGTTGCTTTGCAAGCCAAGTTAAGAAGCACGTTCAACATCACCAACACTTTATGCCTGGGGCCCAGTCAAATATTACATGCACCCCAAAAGCAAAGAATTCGTCTAACGCCAGTGGCAGCCAGAAGACAGAGACAGCTCATTGCAATTATTGCTTATGGAGAGATGTTCAGTGCAGAATGGCTAGATGAAGAAAATGGTGACTTGTCTGGTGTTTTGGTTCCACAAGAAATTATTCAGCCAGAACCTATGCCAATAATAACAATTGAGGGAACATTTGACATCTCCATGGGACGATATAGAGGCTAGGATATAGGATATGGATTTCTTTGTTAAAAAAATATGTTTAATATATACATTAAAAGTGTATTTATAGTTCAACTTTTTAATCTCCTTTCTGCTTGAAGTTAGAACAAGTCTTTGTAAATATTTAAATAGTCTTTAAAATTGTAAATGTTATTTTAATTTGAAATATTTCATAATTTAAAGATGTAATGTGTAAACATTAATCTCTTTTCTGTTTAGAAAATTAGAGTAAGCCTTTGTAGTTATGAATTGGAAATATGTCATAAGTTAAAAGTTTATTAAACTTTGTTTTTCTTACCATTTTTCTTTTTATTATTATTTTTTTATTTTTTTGAAGGGGGGGGGGTAACCAAATGTTGACGTAATTTTATAGGGGGGGTCTCTGGAAGTTTGACAAGTTGTTGACAGGGGGAGGGGGGAGGTAAAAATCGCAAAAAAATTGCTGACGTATTTTAGCAATAAGGGGCCGTCCATAAATGACGTCACGCACCTAGGGGGGAGGGGGGTCACACTTTTGTGACGAGGGGGAGGGAGGGGGTTGAAGAAATGTGACGTCACATCAAAAGGGTAACTTTAAATAAAACTTCCACTGTAAGATTTGGTCGCTTATAATATATTTAATGACTTTTTTATTTTTTAAATATTTTTGTTTTTATTAATTTTTTTTAAAAAACCATCAGTGGTTCTCAAAGCGCCGGTCCATAGGGCATCAGACGACAGTTGGCGCAAGTTAGGGGCCGTCCATAAATGACGTCACACGATTTTGGCCAATTTTTGACCCCCTCCCCCCTCGTCACGTGTCGTCACAAAAAGTTAGACCCCCCTCTAAAAATACGTCACAAAGCTTTGACCCCCCCCCTTTTTTCAAAAAAAACAACAACTTATTTTCTATTTGAAAATAAGTATGTTTCAAATCACTTTCATTGTCATTTAAGTATTTATTATTTATTTAGTGAAGGTCTACATTGTAATATCGTAACCCGCGTGAAGCATTTTTTTCAAAACGTTTAACCGGCCTTCAAAAAACGAACTGTGTTAACATCCTTAGATTATATTTTATTTTAATGAATACAAATTAAACATTGACTATTAATCATCACGGTTAACGTCTTTGTTTAGAAAAAAAAATTAAAATAATATTTTTATAATGTATTTTTTAAAAATCCCTTAATTGACTAACGGGCACCCCCTAAGAAAGAAATCGGCGAACAGGGGTAAATAACCTCATCTGGGGTCAAAAGGGAATTCTTCGGGGTAATGCAGACTCATTTGGGACATATAACATCCACTACAATCCACTAGATATATTAAAATACATCATGTGTACGTGAAAGCTTGGAACATATGCCCATTATTGAACCGGTTCCTTCCAGAAAATGCATTTTTTTTAAAAATTTGACAGCTATGTACATTTCTTACCTACGTACTATACGAAGACACCTAAATCCACCCTACTTTCATTTATATTGACACGAGTGACAATAATCTTAATCCACATCTTCTTATATCTTATCTGTTTACAGACGCTCCTTCTATACAGAAGATTATTGCGTCCTACGCTTATCTATGGTTTGTGTTTAGTCCTGCATTTTTATTAGAGATTTAAATGTTGATAAAGTGTTGGTTTTCCTGGATTCTTCAGGCAACCCATTCCACGCCCGAATTCCGGACGGGAAGAAGGAAAACTTGTATGTGTTTGTTCTTGCATACGGAATAAGAAAGGTGTTTTTATCCTTATGTCTATCTGAGGGTTGTATTAAGTTATCTTTGTGTTGTATTTCTAAATTAGAATTAATTGCTTTATGTATGATTACTACTTTGTTCTTGGTTCTTCTATCCTCTAGTGTTTCAAGGTTTAATGATTTAACTTGACTGTATCAAGTATCCTTTCTGTGATATTTAAAATTAATGCCTTAAAAACTGAGCTAAGAAGAAAAGTTGTTTTGTGCTCCTCTCGAATTGCCATGTCAAGAATTTGATGCATTAAATAAAGTTAATGAATACTTGACTAATTTTAAATGGCCTCATTTATCATTATATCTAGATGGCCAGGGGCGTTTAACCTCAAACCAATCGAACAATTATATCAAACTTAAAACGTTTATAATTCTATCAAATAGATTCCACCCCCCCCCCTTTTTAAAGAAAAAGGATAGTCCGTGTCGTTTTGAATTAAAATATCTACACATAATCCTATTTAGATCATTTTTAGACATTTGTCATGCTTGTAAAACTCACCATTAGCATATTATTAATTTTTTTTTGCTAAAAACGATCCCCCAAATCCCCGAGTCATGTGAGCAGTACCTATAGTCTGGGGGTTGGTTGGGGGGGGGTGGGGTAACGGGCAAAAAAGGTCGCCGACGGAGCTGCGGTTACATCACAAATGCTTTGATGTCAAAATCAAACGACACAGTGTAACAATTTCATACGTTATCTTGTGAGTTCTCAAACTTAAGGATTATAATTAGATTTAATGTTCGTCTCTTGATAGCTAAAGCGCCAACCAGCGTCTGATGGCCTACCGACCAGCACATTGAGAAGCCCTGATTTAAAAAAAAAGTCATTTAATAAATTGTAAGCCACCAAATATTTCAGTGAACGTTTTATTTAAAGTTACCCTTTTGATGTGACGTCACATTTCTTCAACCCCCCTCCCTCCCCCTCGTCACGCATCGTCACAAAAGTGTGACCCCCCTCCCCCCTAGGAGCGTGACGTCATTTATGGACGGCCCCTTATCAAGAAATGAAAATTAAATATAATTATAATCCTTTAAGTTTGAGAACCCACAAGAGAACGTATACAATTGTTACCCTCTGTTGTTTGATGTTGACATTAAAGCATTTTTGATGTAACCGCAGCTCATTTTGGTTCTCTTAAGGCAGGAGTCGGCCGTGTTTTTGCACCTTTCTCCAAAATATACAAGTTTATGTGTGCGTTACCCACCCCCCCCCAAACTCGAGGTCCTGCCCACATGACTGGGGCGGGGATTTAGGGGAGCATCGTTAGCCCCCCCTCCCCCAAAATGCAACTGGTGAGTTTTACAAGCATGATAAGTGTCTAAAAATGATATGAATAGAATTATGTGTAGATATTTTAAGTCAAAACGACGCGGAATATCCATTAATTTTTTAAAATTGTTTTTATTTATTTATTTATTTTATTTATTTTTTATTTATTTTTTTGGTGGGGAGGGGGTCTATTTGATACAATTATAAAAGTTTTAAGTTTGTTATAATTGTTCGATTGTTTTTTGGTCTAACACCCCTGGCCATTCTAGATATAATAGTATTCATTCACTTTATTGAATGCATCAATTTTTGACATCGCAATTCGAGTGTAGCACTGTATAGGGTTGCCAGATGTCCGCTTTTGTACCGGACTGTCCGGTATTATCGTTATTTGTCCAGTGGAAAAATGGAAGCAATATCGGAAATTTTACATTTAAATATTGCGGCATCGACAAAATTCGAGACTAGTGTCCGGTATTTTTCAGACAGCCACCTGGCAACCTTAAGCACAAAACAACGATTCTTCTTAGCTGTTTTTAAGGCATTAATTTTAAATAACACAGAAAGGATACTTGATACACTCAAGTCATATGGATTAAGATTATTGTCACTCGTGTCAATATAAATGAAATTAGGGTGGATTTAGGTGTCTTCGTATAGTACGAAGGTGTCATATGTGTATCATGAGTTCACCACGAGTGTATTGCGTGATCGGAT
>CALYLW010002691.1:64566-87007 GCA_944989445.1 Ampullaceana balthica | reverse complement strand
TCTATTATTGTTAGAGTCAGGAGGGTTGTTAACAATACTAAAAAAAATTATTGGCAATACCAATACCAATACTGCCTGTAAAATCTATTGGCAATACCAATACCAATACAATTTTAAAACCAGTATTGCAATACCAATACCAATATTTATTTATTATTGCCTTACCAATACCAATATTTGGGTCATTCGACGAATAAAACGCAAATACGTAATTCATCGCTCTATATCACTTACATCGATAAACGATAACAACATTTTTGGCAAATTTAGACAATGTATTTTTAACCAAATTTTGTTCAATAGTTAACACTTGCTTCATCAGTTTTCCTAAAGCATTCAAAAGTCTTTGACAACATATTAAATAAGTCGGCATACCTTAACCTCCTTAAGCAACAAGATTATTAATATGTATACTGTACACATATTGTGAATGAATGAATGAATGGATGGATGGATGAATGAATGGATGAATGAAGCAAATGACTGTCATAGAAAAGCAAATGATACATAAACGGTTAAACATTCTGCTGAAGTGTCTGCCAAGCAATTATTAATTGTTACGAAACGCGTCTCTTCAGTGCTTCAATAAGATGCGAACGCTGTAAATCATCATCTATCCAGTCCAACTTTAATTTGGGATGTACAACGGATGCCAGCTGAACATCAAAGCTGTCAAACATGTTTGAAAATCTTCTATCGATGGCATTCAAAAGACATGAAGCTAATGGAGAACAAATTACGAGCCCATCATTCTTTCCTTGATCAAGAAACACTTTTAACTGAGCCTTCGTCACGACAAGTGTTGGTAGAAGGAAACCAAGTCCAATGTCTTTTAACCACGTTTTATTAACTCGCTTTCGTTGGTGTGGCATTGTCCAAGATTTTTTCAAATCTGCCATACGTAAAATTGAACCACTTCTGATGGTCCTAGAGATCTGAAAATTTTACCACATATAGATCTTAGATGACAATGCATTGTATCAAAATTTCAGATCCATCGAATGTACCGTTATTAAATTATTGAACTTTTTAGTTTATCTATAGTCTATATATAAGCATCTGTACCGTCGGCTTTTGTTGACATCCGTGAGTTTCCCCCGTGACCACATCACAATGTTTTTAAAACGTTGGGCGGGCGCTTGTGAGATGTTTGGTAAAATAAATAGAGGTAAAAAAAATATTTTTAAAAATCCAGGTTGTTATAAGTGGACTAAAAAGAATAAAATAAATAGAAGTAAAAAAAAAGATTTTTAAAAACCACGTTTTTATAAGCGGACTAAAAAGAAGAAAATAATTTAAAACTTATAAGTTCAAGTACTTAAATTTAATATGACTAAAAACGTGGGGCGGGTGTTTGGTATAAAAATTAAAGCTTTCTAATTTAGAAGGCAAAAGAGAGATCTATAAGTGAGAGTATGAGTGAGCTGCATATGTTAAACCTCATATGCGCCCGCCCCACTTTTTAGTCATATTAAATCAAAGTACTTGAACTTATAAGTTTTAAATTATTTTCTTCTTTTTAGTCCGCTTATAAAAACGTGGTTTTTAAAAATCTTTTTTTTACTTCTATTTATTTAGTTTCAGCCTGCAAAGTATCTAGTCCACAGCAAACAGGCTTCATAACAGCAACATACTCTTTAACAAATTAAATGTTTTCTGTACAGGCTGTAGTCTTTTGATATCAAGTTCATCACAAAGTTTGTCAAACTTAACTTCCATGTCACTTACACAGAGAATGTTGTAAACTCTGGTGACAGCATCATACATTGAATTCCACCGGGTTTCACCAGGTGTTACCAAAAGCATACCAAGTGAATCCTTGATCTTTTCAGAAGCTACAACTGATCGGTTTCATTCAAAAATTGTTTGGCAATGTCACTCGCAAGATGGTGACACCAAAGAAAAATTTATTATATTCAGCTTTATTCACAACCAATGTTGTAGAGAATTTATTGAATATTGCTTTTAGTATTGGTTAAAAACCAATACCAATATCAAAAATAATTATTGGCAATACCAATACCAATATCAAATTTCAAGAAGTATTGCAATATCGTCCCAATACTTTAAAAAGTATTGGCAATACTACCAATACCAATACAATATTGCAATATTAACAACCCTGGTTAGAGTTGCTTTGGCAGTTAAGTCTATTATAAATTAGAAAACAACGCTTTTAGCATATTTAAATTGAAATACCATCATTGATTGATCTAAGTTTGAAATCAGATATACTTACAAGAAATAATTTACAAATTAAAAATCGTTCTATTTTCATATCTGAAGCGCAATTAAATTGTATTGTCCAAGAACGTCACACGAAAAAGCACCGCTATCGACATACATAAAATGCGATTGTAATTGAGACAACTTAAATGCAAGATTTATTAGTAGATCATTATATTATTTTCCGTAACTTCTGTGAAATTACAATCTACAAGTCTATGCGACATTTTATTATTTATTTGTATTGTTTACACATTATATTGTATCTAAAAAAAATTTATGTATAGAAATATTTAATTCCTAGACAAAATATATTGTCATAAGCCTAGTTATTTAAAGCTAACAAAACTATAAATTTAATACAATTACTGTCATGTATTGCCATGTGTAATTGACGCAATTAAGCAACCTTATTTTTCTTTTCTTTGAACACTTTTGTTCATCCAAGTGACATACCACTTGACTTCGATCCCTTTAGAAGGGATAACATTTTAATGAATTGCTAGGATTCTCCTACCACCAGTGTGAACTGAGTTATACTTAAACAATTTGTTGTCATTTTTCATCTTTTTCAATATATATATATATATATATATATATATATATATTATATATATATATATATATATATTATATATGATATATATATATACATATATATATGTATATATATATATATATATATATATCATATATATATATATCATATATATATATATATACATATATATATATATATAATATATATATATGATATGTATATATATGGCATCTGTCCGTATACGAAAGATTATAGATTTATCTTTATTATATGCAGCTCTTGGTGTGGCTGATGAGACAAATCCTTGAGTGGCAGTCTCTTTTGCATGTCACAAACACGAATGCAGTTGGGCAGTGTTGCCTGGCCTTCCTCCTCGATCTTTTTTCAACTGCTTCTGCCCTAGTTTGCTCCTCTCCTCTAAGTGATCCTTCTTTCACTATAGTCCGGCACGTGGACCTATCCTTTGCCAGGTTTTCCCAGTTGTGTATATCAATGCTGGCTATAATATATATATATATATATATATATATATATATATATATATATATATATATACATATATATATATATATATACATACATATATATATATATATAATTGAAAAATCTGCATGACTTTTTGTTTGTCCATTATGGCTTAGTTAATAGCGGTTACCTACATGTAACCCTACATCCCTTGTCCCATTCAAACGATTTTTAAAAAAAAATTATTATATTTACTTATTTCTCTTTTGGTTGTAAATTTAAGACTACATGATAAAAGACCATTACTATTATATAAATGTGAAATTAGAGGCTCATAACATCTATCAATTACAACTCCTTAAATAAAGTGATTACATTTATATCTATTTATGATGAATAAATACTGGGTCCCCTTCCCTCTTTTTCTACTGTGACCTCTCTGTGTTCACCCCTCCCTCTCTTTCTACTGTGACCTCTCTGTGTTTACCCCTCCCTCTCTTTCTACTGTGACCTCTCTGTGTTCACCCCTCCATCTCTTTCTACTGTGACATCTCTGTGTTCACCCTTCCCTCTCTTTCAACTGTCACATATCTGTGTTCACCCCTCCCTCTCTTTCTACTGTGACCTATCTCTATTCAATCCTCCCTCTCTTTCTACTGTGACCTATCTCTATTCAATCCTCCCTCTCTTTCTACTGTGACCTATCTCTATTCAATCCTCCCTCTCTTTCTACTGTGATCTCTCTGAGTTCGCCCTTCCCTCTCTTTCAACTGTGACATATCTGTGTTCACCCCTCCCTCTCTTTCTACTGTGACCTCTCTGTGTTCACCCCTCCCTCTCTTTCTACTGTGACCTCTCTGAGTTTGCCCTTCCCTCTCTTTCAACTGTGACATATCTGTGTTCACCCCTCCATCTCTTTCTACTGTGACCTCTCTGTGTTCACCCTTCCCTCTCTTTCAACTGTGACATATCTGTGTTCACCCCTCCCTCTCTTTCTACTGTGACCTATCTCTATTCAATCCTCCCTCCCTTTCTACTGTGACCTATCTCTATTCAATCCTCCCTCTCTTTCTAGTGTGAACTCTCTGAGTTCGCCCTTCCCTCTCTTTCAACTGTGACATATCTGTGTTCACCCCTCCCTCTCTTTCTACTGTGACCTATCTCTATTCAATCCTCCCTCTCTTTCTACTGTGATCTCTCTGAGTTCGCCCTTCCCTCTCTTTCAACTGTGACATATCTGTGTTTACCCCTCCCTCTCTTTCTACTGTGACCTCTCTGTGTTCACCCCTCCCTCTCTTTCTACTGTGACCTCTCTGAGTTTGCCCTTCCCTCTCTTTCAACTGTGACATATCTGTGTTCACCCCTCCCTCTCTTTCTACTGTGACCTATCTCTATTCAATCCTCCCTCTCTTTCTACTGTTACCTATCTCTATTCAATCCTCCCTCTCTTTCTACTGTGACCTATGTCTATTCAATCCTCCCTCTCTTTCTAGTGTGAACTCTCTGTGTTCACCCCTCCCTCTCTTTCTACTGTGTCCTCTCTGTGTTCACCCCTCCCTCTCTTTCTACTGGGATCTCTCTGAGTTCGCCCTTCCCTCTCTTTCAACTGTGACATATATGTGTTCACCCCATCCCTCTCTTTCTACTGTGACCTCTATGTGTTCACCTCTCCCTCTCTTTCTACTGTGACCTCTCTGTGTTCACCTCTCCCTCTCTTTCTACTGTGACCTCTCTGTGTTCACCTCTCCCTCTCTTTCTACTGTGACCTCTCTGTGTTCACCTCTCCCTCTCTTTCTACTGTGCCCTCTCTGTGTTCACCTCTCCCTCTCTTTTTACTGTGACCTATCTTTGTTCACCTCTCCCTCTCTTTCTACTGTGACCTCTCTGTGTTCACCCCCCTCATTTTGTACTCCTGGTTATTGTCTATCTCCCTGCTATTTGGATCTTTGGAACAAAGAGTGGTAACATTTCAGTATCCATGTCTACTAACAACGAATTATAAAAACCCTTTTACCCCTCAAATGTTCTCTCAGTTTTTCTGCTTGGATCAAATAAAAAAAATGTTAGAGTTTCTAGTGTTGATGTATCTTACTGCTAACAACTTAAATTTACATCACACAAAATGAATAAATGTCACAGCTTTAAATTGTTTATATTTGCTAGTGCTATTAACTACAACCACACAGAGTAAAGGATTGTGACAGATTTTTAGTGTTTATACATCCTATTGCCAGCACAAATAACTTGAACTGACATAGTCCACAATAAATAAATATTTTTGTTTATATGCATTCAAGATAATAATAATATGTTACCGCTTCATTGAAGTAAAGACAAAAAACTTTATAATATTAATTTTTAGAATAAAATTTTAAAATTAACAAAACATTGTATGCTACAGAGACAATGCTATTCATTTTTATTTAGAAAATGTAGTTCTAATGATATACCGATGAACGGTGTTACTTAGAAAATGGTATAGTTCTATTGATATATTGATGTACAGTGTTAATGAGACAATTATTTATTCTAGTGATACATTGAGTTGGTTTAATGAGTCTGTCATAAAGAGCCAATAGTACTATAATAATTTATTGGGTAACCCCCAAGGCGGGAGGCCCTGACCACACGACTCGAGGGTTTAGGGGAGCGTCGTAAACTGCCGACAGCCGAAAACACATCTTGTAAGTTTTAGATTTCTGAAAAGTGTAAAAATATGATTTTGAACAGGATTATGAATAGATATTTCAAGTCAAAATAACACGATGGATCCATATTACATGGTGAATTTATTTGAAAATTGACAGTCCGATATAATGTTTATAACGCGTACATGCGTACACGCTTAACGGTCAGACCATTGTAGATATAATGATACATCGGACATGTCAACGAAGAAACGATTAGAAATAAAAAAAATTACGTAAGATAAAGTTATCAGTAAATATGAAGTCATGTCTACAAAGACGTACAGTTATTAATGTCAAGTTTATTTTTACAAAGAATTTTACTTCTTTAATAAAACTAATAAAATATTTATTGCAAACATGTACAGCAGTTTTTTTAAATTTGATTCACTGTATGATTGATATGAGAAACCTAGTGTTTCATTGAATTATTGAATTAGGATCGAAGTCAAATGGCATGCCACTTGAAAGATAATAACAGGTGGTGATATATAAGTAGCCTTACAATTGAGAACAAAGTATTTACATTTCCTACTTTAAAAATATTTTGTAGTTTAAATAATTTTAAATATAAGTGATTCTAAAATTTGTTTTTCTTCCTTTGAATTTAATATTGGTAAAAATCAGATTAGTTTAAAAGCAATATAAAATTTCTGTAAACATAAATTAGTTACTCACTGCCCCATTGAAAACATACTGCATCCACCAGGAGTTTATAATAGAGATATATCCATGTATTAAATCTGCAACCTAATTTTATTTCAAGTAAACCTTATTATTAAATTCATCAGCACCAGTGCTTTGTGATGCAGCTCTGACGGGAAATACAATTTATGCACGTCAATGTAACACCGTGTAAAGGGTTTGTTTTCTTATTTACCAACCAAATCGGTGCCTATTTGTAATTTATCTGGTTAAAAATTGTTGGGTGTTTTTTTTGGTCCCCTGCTCCGCTGGAGATTGTGGAACGCTTTAAATTCCACAAAAGAATTCAACAGGAAGGGGAATCAGTGAGCACATTCCTTGCAGAAATCAGAAAGTTATCTAGATGCTGTAACTTTAAGGAACATTTTTAAGAATCTTTAAGGGACAAGTTTTTGGTGGGCATCAGAGATGACACAATTCAGAGAAGGCTTTTATAAGAAAGAAACTTATCTCTTGATAAAGCAGTTGATTTGGCCTTGGATATGGAGCAATCCACCAAGGATGGCATCTCGATACATAAAGGTTCAAGTGAGGAAGAACAACAAGTGTCTTTCGCAATTAAAAGAAAATTATCCAAGAGTGTAGAATACCCTCCTTGCCACTTTTGTGGTAAAACTAACCACCAAAGGTCTCAATGTTATTTCAAGGACGCCATATGCAGAAGTTGTTCAAAGACGGACACATTAAAGCTATCTGCAAAAATAGTCAACAAGCAAGTACTAAAAGTAAGGAGGAAAGATTCACCACATTAAATGGAATGAAGAATCAGATGAAGATTCTGACACCATTTTTGAGATTTATAATGTTCACAACGTAGAAAATTATAAATAATATTAAAGTAAAAATTGAACTCGATACAGGCTGCCCGATATCTGTGATGACAAAAGCAGACTATCACTCTATTTTTAAGAAGGCACCAGTAACCAGTCCAGTGAGAATGAAGTTGAAAACCTACACAGGAGAGGTAATCACTCCTGTAGGAACAACACCAGAAAAAGTGTCCATCAATAACAACACTAAATACCTTACTTTAGTGATTGTGAAGAATGTGTCCATAAACAACAACACTAAATACCTTACTTTAGTGATTGTGAAGAATGTGTCCATAAACAACAACACTAAATACCTTACTTTAGTGATTGTGAAGAAAGTGTCCATAAACAACAACACTAAATACCTTACTTTAGTGATTGTGAAGAATGTGTCCATAAACAACAACACTAAATACCTTACTTTAGTGATTGAGAATTCTGAAAACACACTCAAATGTATTCAAAGGTGGAATTGGAAAAATTAAAGATATTAAAGCATCATTTCATTTGAAAAATTCATGCAAACCAAAATGTATTAAGGCAAGACCTGTACCATACTCCTTAAAAGAAAAGGTTGAAGCCGAATTACAGAAATTAGAGAAGGAAGGAATTATCATCAAGGTTACAAATAGTGAATGGGCTACACCTATCGTTCCAGTTACTAAATCTTCTGTTGATGTTCGAATATGTGGAGATTATAAAACCACCTTAAATTCAGCTCTAATTTCAGAATCATATACACTTCCAAGAATTGAAGATATTTTCACAAATCTGGGTAGAGGACAGAAATTCACTAAAATTGATCTCACTCAAGCCTATCTACAGTGTGAACTAGATGAGGAATCTAAAAAGCTCACTACAATTAACACCCTTCTAGGACTTAATGAATATAACAGATTGTTTTTTTGTAATTACATCAAGTCCTTCTATATTTCAATGTATCATGGATACAGTGCTGTCAGGATTGGAAAATGTCCAATGTAATCAGGATATTATAATCATCACAGGGGAAACCAATGAATTACACTTAAAGAACATTGACATTGTTCTAAATAGATTGGAAAAATTTGGCTTAAGAGCAAATTTAAAAAAGTGTAATTTCTTCCAAGATGAAATACTCTTCTGTTGCCATAAAATCAATAAAGATGGACTACATAAAACTGTTGACAAAGTGGAAGCAATCATAAATGCTCCCAGACCAACAAATGTAAAGCAATTAAGATCATTTCTTGGAATGTTAAATTATTATCATAAATTTCTAAATAGCATTGTTACTGTTATCAATCCACTGAATGAACTTCTTCAAACGAATATAAAATTGCAGTGGTCTAATAAACAAGAGAAAGCATTTCTAAAGGCTAAAGAACTCATAGCATCTGAAAACGTTTTAATGGGCTATGACGCTAAAATACCATTGAGACTTGCCTGTGATGCAAGCCCATATGGACTTGGAGGTGTCTTATCATATATTACAGATGAAGGAAAGGAAAGGCCCATAGCTTATGCATCAAGATCCTTAAACAAGGCTGAAAAGAGCTACTCTCAAATTGATAAAGAATCTTTGGCAATCATTTATGTGGTAAAAAAATTCTTTTCATATGTATGTTCTAGGAAATTCTCTATTGTTAATGATAACAAGCCTTTGCAGTTTATATTCGGACCAGCGAAAGGAATTCCACAAATGATAGCTTCAAGACTGCAACGTTATGCTGTATTCCTATCTGGATTAGATTATACAATTGAGTATAGATCAACAGAGAAACATAGTAACGCTGATTGTCTATCAAGATTACCATTAGCAGACACAGTTAAGGAAATGATAGACATTGATGATCTTTACTACACAGAAATCCTTGACTATGCTCCAATAAGTGCTACAAGTATCAGGAAAGAGACAGCTAGAGACACAATATTATCTCAGATCTCTAGATACATAAATGAATCTTCTTGGCCAGAAAATGCTAATACTAATAATGATGGATTAAATTCATTTCTAACAAGAAAGCATGAATTATCAATGCAATAAGGGTGCATAATGTAGGGAAACAGAGTAGTTATTCCTAAGAAACTACAAACCCTTGCATTAAATCTACTCCATGAAGGTAATCTTGGAATAGTGAAAATGAAATCTACTGCAAGACAAACCATGTGGTGGCCAAATATGGACAAAGACATAGAATGAATCACAAAGAAATGTACAGGTTGTGCAAAACAATTATCAAATCCAGCACAAGCCACACTTCATCCGTGGGAATGGCCTCACAAACCATGGCACAGAGTGCATGTGGACTATGCAGGACCATTTCTAAAGACTATGTTTTTAGTGGTGATAGATGCACACACTAAATGGGCTGAAATAATACCGACAAGTTCTACTACATCATCTACAATGATCGATATACTTAGAACAATTTTTGCAAGGTTTGGACTACCCAATGAAATTGTTAGTGACAATGGACCACAATTTGTATCTGAAGAATTCAACAGATTTGTCACTAACAGTGGCATTAAACATATTACCAGCTCACCATATAAACCTACCACAAATGGACTTGCTGAAAGATTAGTTAAAAGCTTCAAACATGCAATGAAAGCTTCTGCAAGTGACTCGTGAAGTATTGTCACAAAACTAGCAAGATTCCTACTTGCATATCGTAATGCTCAGCACAACACAACCGGCGAATCACCTGCACAATTGATGTTTGGTAGACAACTTCGCAACAGAACTTCAATGGTCAAACCAAGTGTGAACGAAACAGTACTTAAGCAACAAGCTGAGAAACATAGATTCCACAAATGACAATTCCGTGAATTCAGTCCAGGAAAAACCGTCCTCATAAGGGACTACAGGAATCTAGACAAATGAATCAGTGGAACAATTGTAGAAAGATATGGTCCGCTCTCCTACATTGTTCAAACATATCCAGGGATAACATGTCGCAGACATGTAGATCAGATAAGATCATAATCGGCACACATCCCTCCAGCCATTCAAAGGGAAGAAATACCGAAATGGTTCTCTCCTCTTCAGGTCGCAGAACCAGCCTCTACAAGTAAAGATAGCGTGCCGACTTGATCTGTTGCTGACACCTCAGAAGTCAAGAAACCAACAACTCAAACTACTTCAGAAGCGACAGATGCTTCTGAAAATGTTTTAAGAAGATCGAAGAGACAATCTAAGCCTACTAAAAGACTAATAAGTGAACTTTAAGTGTGCATGTGCTTGAGTTGAATATACATATTGTACATTTCTTTTGGATGAGAGATGGTGTAGTGCATTGAGTATTATGGAATGTGAACACCGTAAATAACTATGTAAAATAACGGAGTCACTTCCGGCAGTAATGAAAATAAGAAATATGGCGTTCAATGTGAACTTCAACGACTTGCTTATGATTGTATTCTAATTGTCTTCCATGTTTGACCATGACCATAATTAACGAACAAATATTGAAACCATTCAGTACACCACAGTGCATTACTTCATGTGTTTGTGGGACTTGAATACAGTGTTGTCTTGATATACGTTTGCTTTGGTATAAGTCCAACTCGGTATACGTCATGTTTGAACGTGAAGAATGTTGATTGGTATACGACGTTGGTGTGGACTTCGAGCCACGTGCTAGAACTTGTATGGGGTCGTACATAAATGACGTCATGTGATTTTGGAAAACTCCTTCCCCCTGTCACACGTCTTCACATACAGTTAGCCTCCCCCTCGACCCAATATAAATCGTATGTATTATTTGAAAATGAGCATTTTTCATATCACTTTATAGATATTTAAGTATGTATTTAGTTAAGTGCACGGCTGCACGCTGATATCGTTTCACGCGAGAAGCCATTTAAATATCATTAAATAAATTGTAAGCAATTAAAGATTTAATATTTACTTTTATTTCAAGTTACGTGCTTTGATTTGAAGTCACAGTTGTTTAAAACAACAACAAACCCTCCAACTCGTCACACATCATCACAAATGTATGATCCTCCTTCCCCTTAGGTGCGTGACGTCATGTATGAGTTGCACATCGCGCTGCACACTTTTCCTTTTAAGCTGCGTGACTGAGGGTGCGCATATATCTGACCGACATCGCGCCGCAGTTTAGAATTTCGGCGCAGTAAATTTTGTAAATACAGTGGTACCTCGTTTAACGAACGGATTGCGCAAAGAACAATCTTTACAAAGAACGCTGCAGCGAACATCCGCGACTCAGAGTGCTAACGTTGCACCCGCACAACGAACGCGTGTTGGTTGCCCCAATGCGTGCCTGCGCTCGGCAATCGGTTATGTATTATTTCATCTTGACTTTTTTTAAAAAAACTTAATATTACTTATTCTGATGTAATTATTTTACATTTCAATGATTTAATGTTAGTATATGTCATCACTAGTGTATCATCCGTCAAAAATGACGGAAGTTTTCAAAATAAATACACATCAGATTAAAAAAATAACGTAATACAGAACTTTCATTTATTTTTTATTTTATTCATTTATTTCCCAATTGAAAAATTTTATGCGGAAGTTCCAAAAGAGTATTTTTTGGTGCAGTAATTTGGTGCGCTGCTTTCTAAAATTTGTAGCGTCACGGACAGGAAGGGACGGACGTGACATACATCGCAAATTATGTATGCTGATTTTCATCTCTATAGTAGGGTTGTTAAACGATAATAGGAAATCGGTTTAACGGTTTTGAAAGCGATAATCGGGTATACATTTCCTAAACCGATAATCAAATTTAATTCGGTCGGATTTATGAAATGAAATCCCACAGAAGCCGAAGCCGGAGTCGGATTTGTAAAAAATTGCCGGATACCAGATTTGCTGGAGCCGGAGCTATTATATTTATATATATTTTTTCGTAAAAAACGGCCATCCAGATTTGTTCGGAGTGATGAAGTACATTTCTGCCACAGCCGGATTTGTAAAAATATCCGGATTATGTATTTTCCGGATCCAGAGCTTAAATCCGGTACACCCCTATTTTCTATGAAGTCATCGGTAAAATGATAATCAACTTATAATCGGATTGACATAACCGATAATCGGTTTGCCAAAAAAAAAGGAAGTTAACAACCCTAGTCTATAGTAATGAACTTGCGCTAATGAATAGTCGAGTGAATCCACTCACCTAAGTCAAGAGATGTAGTACGTTTTTTGTTTTATTTGTAAATCCGGCTCCATCTCCGGCTTGATCTCACTTCATAAATCCGGCAAATCCGGCTCCGACTGGATTTTAAAAAAGTTAGCGGTTGACAAGCGAAGGTAGTAGATGGGTGGGGCATGTCTTGAGACCATCAACGCTTT
Organism: Ampullaceana balthica; assembly: GCA_944989445.1. NCBI lineage: Eukaryota > Metazoa > Mollusca > Gastropoda > Lymnaeidae > Ampullaceana > Ampullaceana balthica. The sequence continues at coordinate 74,260 of CALYLW010002691.1, read as the reverse complement.
TTGTATTCACCTTCGTTGTTATTTCACAGAGTACGTATATTTCGTAGTGTATTAGTTATTACATCCGCCTGACAGGCAGAAGGTCTTAGGTTCAAACCCAACCGGCCACAATTTTTTTTTAATTTATAAAAAATTGTATGCCCGTTCTTCTGCCCCTTTCTTAGCGAACATAAACACCGCTTCCCATGTATTTGACGGGAAAAAAGCTTCCTTCAATGATATACCAATTCGTTCGTCAGGTAACTGTCTGTTTCTATCGGTCGCATATTTCTGGGAAAAGATCATAGACGAAGTTTTTGCACTCGAACTCGGCAACATGGCTGTAATATTTGTTTCTCAACAATGGGATAACTTCGGCGACGAGCTTTCCGTTGTTCTCAGTGACGAAAACGTAGTAATACACTCAGTACATGAATACTTCAGGAGTATATGGTTGCGAAGCAGAAATTGTCGTGATGTCCGAAATACTTCACGAAAATGCTTCGGCGGTCCCCCCCCCAATGTTCACTCGCGTTGTTCCCATTTGTTCATCCTACTGTTTGTGTCCGTCCCCGCCCCCCCTTTTTTTCTTTGCACTATCTATGAGTAAGTCTGCGGCGTATGCTACGCCGTGGGTCGTAGCTATTATAGAAATATTAAGTTTAAAATGCTATAAAGGAAATGAACATATTAGTTCAACAGAGGCTGACAACATACAAGTAGAATTATATGACGCATTTGGAGAAATGGTTGTTGAAGAAAAAACAAAAGTTGTTTACCAACTGTATTACTGTGTTTAAATCTAAAAAAATATGATGTAATGAAAATGTAGCAAAGCAAAAAGTGTACACATACAGATATATTGTTTTTTTAAATTGTTGTAAACGAAGCAGAAATTAAAAATGAATGAAATATGATGAGTTTACCAGTACATTGACAAACACGTTGAACGTTGTATTTTTAATGTATATCCTTGTCCCACCTCCTGGCCCCACAACAAGTCCAGTCTCTGCACTGAGTGGTGTTATTTTTCCTGAACCTGCTTGTCCAATGCTCCTGTGACCACTACAGAAATCAGTCGTACTTTCTTTTCTTCTTCTAATAATAATAATAATAAATTGATTATTTATGTAGTGCTGTATCCCAATTAGGAACTGGGATCACGGCGCTTTACATACATATAAGTATTAAAGAAACATCTATATCATAACAACCACATAAATTACAGTACATTGTACATAAGCTATGTTATTCATTTGCAGGAAATGTTGTTTCATTAATTTTGAAAATAAATTTTGAAAAGATGTGTGCAGTGTGCAGTCTTGAAGGACTTAGTTGTTTGCAAACTACGGATGTGTGTGTACTGGTAGAGAATTCCATTGTTTGGGTGCACAAAAAGATAACGACCTTTCACCAAACATTTTAGTCCGTGTCCTAGGAACAGAGAGAATGCGTGTATCTGCAGAAGAGCGTTGCTGTCGAGTTGGTGAGTAGACCGACAAAAGACAGAGAGCGGACAGTTTGTAAAATACGGGCCTGTATAGGTAGTCAATGAAGTGAGTAAAGTAGCGGAGTAACATGGTCATGTTTTTTTTGCCTTCAGAACCAGTCTGGCAGCTGAATTTTGAACTTTCTGTAGTTGTTCAACGCATTTTTGTGGCGCCCCTGACAGAAGAGCGTTGCAATAATCAATAAGAACCAGAATAAGAGCACAGACTAGAGTTTTTGTTGCGCTAACTGTTAAGTATTGACGGATTGAACTGATTTAACGAATGGCGGTGTAGGCAGAGCGACATATGTGATTGACGAAGTTGTTCATAGACATGTTGTCATAAATAATATAGCCAAGATTCCTAGTCGATGTTAAAACAGTATATCCGACTGGCTACCTGAATAGAATTCGGAAGGGACAAAGTACTGCGTGATTTATTGTTGCAAAATAGAAGTGCTTCAGTCTTGTCATCATTCAGCTTCAGTTTGCTGAACGTCATCCAAGTCTTTACCTCACCAATGCACTCTTCTATCATATAGGTCTAAATAGTCGCAGTGTGGAACAATTGTCCCTTTCTCCGTTCATCTCTTTGCTCTGTCTCTATGATGTACCCTCCTATGTTTTCCTTGTTCTAAGAAGGGGATTATTTCCTAAACTTAAAAAATATTTGCTGACATTTACTTTCCTCATTTCTCGTCCTTAATGTTTCACATTAATTCCTTTGCCAGGTTCTGCTTTGAATTAAGTATTATTTTTAATTTATATAAAAATTAATAAATAAGTTGAAATCTAATTTATAATAGACATCATATGATATTTGTTTTTATATTCGAATATTTCCACTCATTAATGATTCAAAAGTTATTCACTCACAATGAATCTCTTTATAAATAAATCAATCAGGTTTGGTGCTTACTATAATTGATAACACAGTTGAGTTTATATTTAAATGTGATAAACACAACTGATTAAACAATCATTTTGATAATTATACAGTAAAGCTTAAAGCAATGGTTTGACCAAAGCGTCGTAAACATAAAATGTTATCTACACTAAAATGATTTTAAACTAAGTAAAAAAAAGTTCACAAAATCATGTCTATTAATTTTCCATCTAGCCACTTTTGTGAGTTAATAAAATGTGTGTTTGTGTATTTTAATGAAAACATACATGTTATTTGGATCAACGCTCGGACAGGCCGAAGAGTTGACAGTCGCACGGCCCAGCACAACACGGGTAGGCGATTAATTGGCTACACGCAATTTTTTATTGTTAACAAATACATAGTGAACCTGCTTGACCTCTGAACTCATGTGTAAGGTCTTTGTATAGGCCAAAACCTTACAAAGATACTTACCTCTCGCAAGAATAGAAGCAAACAAAGACCGTACTCGTAAGGGTAGAAGCAGAAAAAATAAAATGACGTAATCAGCAAGAACAACGCATTTATCCCATCTGGTGTGAGCTTCAAACATTCTGAAGTAAGTTTATTCTCAAATTTAGCCTATTGCTAGTGTACCTCGCCCCGTCTAATGTTCTCTTAGAACTAATAAAGCTCTGTGCTACTCTTTTCTTCCTTTTCTGATTTATACATTTCTGGACATAACACATCATCTATATTTTAAAAATTACAATCAAACTGCCATTACTTGTTTTTTACTTGTTCTAATACGAAAGTATTAACACTACACGTAAGTTGCTTAGTAGCGTCCTTTCAAGCTCACGTAAAACCATTTAAATTAACATTAAATATCTACTCTTGCCGACAACAAAGGCAATGTTATTATACAATTTATATAGACTATAAGTTAGCAATTTTTACGAATTTTCTATAAAACAGTGAAATGAGTTTGTTGGACTTGAATGAAGCCTTTTATGGGATAGGAGAATCTTTACATTTCATAGACATTGTATCCCTATTTATAGGGATATAGATCAAGTGAAATAGCACTTGAATGAAATAGACTGGTTCTCTCTACAAAAAATGACGAAAAGTGCTTCCAACGTTACTCAAACAGTAATTTAAGCACATATGCTAAATTAAATAAATACATTTTATAGTTTAAATTCTTAATAAATACTTTTTTAAAATTCAATTTGCCCCTAGAATTGTATGTTTCTCTACATTTTTGATGTCACATTCAAACAGAGAACTACGAAACAAAAGTCATTAACATTAATGGTCATTAAAATATATATTATATATTAATAAAGAAGTTTTAAAGAAAGGTTCTTATCATTAATCGTCCAAAGAAAGTTGTGTAAAGAACAATCCACATTTCATATTAAATACAAAAACACCGGTGCTTGGTGGTGTGCATTGCTAACGTGAAAAACAATTTCCAATGCATCATTTAACAACATAGAAGATACTTTAAATTTAAGCCACACAACTGACTACTTTGTTAACATTATCTGTACCAAACTAAATAAACAACTTTATGGAACCCATGTATTACAGTATGGGTCAATGCGTTGGCTTTATTTATAGAGCAGTAAAAAGTAAGTATATGAATCAATGATGAGGAAATATTTAACATAAAATTGTAAACGATACTTGATGCTATCTCCGAGCTCCCCTATAAAATCAAACACGTTTCTCACACATCGGACGTTAGCAATGTCATAACTTGGACTGGGCTGTGTGGCGTATTACTCAAGCGCAAAAAGATTGACGTCAGTCATAATCTTCTAGAGTAGAGGTGACTGCTATCAGTCAACAAGGCACAAGTTAGGGAAGAATCATGCTCCCATTTCTAATTTTACAAAAATGGATTTATTTTTTAATTCTATTAATGTTTAAGTATTTTTTTTATTGTAAGTACATTTTTTTCTAAAATATTAGGCTAGATTTTCTTCCTTAATATATAAATTGTATAGCAGTGACGTATGCAGTGTGTACTTTACCCAGAGTCGTTAGATTGGTGTGTAGTCCTTACCGTTCTTTGACCGTTTCAAACGATTAATTTCTTGTAGTAAAATTAAATCCACAGTAGAAAGGACAAATTTATAAATTCATAAAGAAAATTTTAGAATTACTCTCACTTACAACGCCTTATATAATTTTAATTTACTTTACATTTTTATGATATAGGGCAGGGTGGTCGTGCTGCATAAGTTCTCAGCTGGTGTACAGGTAGTCATAGGTTCAACATTTAGAGAAGTTAGTTAATACAAGAGTGCAGAAAGCAATCTTATCTTCTTCTTCTTGTCTTATCTATACAGACGCTCCTTCTTTGCAGAAGATAATTGCGTCCACAGACCGTGACAGATGATCTGTTGGCAAGTGATGCAGCGTTCACAGACGACGGCATTGTGGGTTCCACGCATTACCCAGCCGCCTAACTAGCGACCAGTGGTCAGGGGCGTAGTTCAAGTACGGCAATGTAACAGTACGGACGTGATGGATGGCGTCCAGTGGTCACGCAGTGAACTACGACAGTCGACGGGGATGGACTACTGGTAGATGTTAACCAAAAAAACCAGGGACGCTTAATATCGCGTAGAACTCGAATTGCCGATATTTTGTCTCTTGAAGTTGTGTGGTTATATTTCACGCAAATACGTAAGATCGCTGTGGGTAACCAAAAACGTAAGATCGCTGTGGGTGATCAAAAACGTAAGATCGCTGTGGGTGATCAAAAACGTAAGATCGCTGTGGGTGATCAAAAACCTAAGATCGCTGTGGGTTGCAATAAACGTAAGATCGCAGTGGGTGACCAAAAACCTAAGATCGCAAAGGGTGACCAAACACGTAAGATCACTGTGTGTGGCCAAAAATGTAAGATCGCTGTGGGTAACCAAAAACGTAAGATCGCTGTGGGTGACCAAAAACGTAAGATCGCTGTGGGTGACCAAATCTCCAGGTCCGGCTTGTCAAAAAGAGAAGAATTATTTTCATGCACCGGGTTTTATATGATAATTGTCAATGGACGTTGATTGGTTATCTAATTTCATTCAGGTTGTTTTATGTCAGAGATTTCTTATAATTAGTATTCCCTAAATAATAGAGATGTTAGAATTGTATGTGTGTAAAGTTTGTCTGTTTGTTAGTATTGTCTGTCTGTCTGTAAGAGTTGTTTAATTGTAAGTGTTGTCTCTCGGTTTTTTTATAGATTTTTCTTATTCTTAGTGTTGTATTTTAGTTTGATAGTTTTGTTTGATTAATAGTTTTGTTTTACCAGTAAATTCTATAATAAATTAGAAAAAATCCATTCAACATTAACATTTAAATGGAAATGAAATAACTGACACACGTTTGAAGTCACATAAAACATATAAGGGAACTTTTACAAATTAAAATATGATCTATTGTAATATCTGAAGTTCAATGAATCTGTATTTTCCATGCACGCCGCACTAAAAAGCACCGCTTTAAACTTACTTAATATGAGATTGTAATTGAGACAACTTAAGCGGCAGTATTAACGAGAAGAACATAATATTATTTTCTTTAACTTCGATTAAATTGAAATCTATAAGTCTATACGACATAGTATTACTTATTTGTATTGCCTAAACTTTGTATTGTAAGTACATACATATCAAGTATAGAATTTTTTTATTTGATGGAACAATACATTTTTAGAAAAATAGTTTCCTAAAATTAAGACAACTATAAATATAAAGCATTTACCTTCATGTACTACTTAGTCTCATTGACGAACTACAAGGCTAGTGTCCGAACAATGGTTCATTTGTTTATCTAAGTGGCATGCCGCTTGTCTTCGATCCCTTTAATAAGGGATAACAATTCAATGAATTTCTAGCTTTCTTCTACAACCAGTATAGACGGAGCTCCCTTTAAACAATTTCTTGTGGCTAGTTCATTTTGTTCTTTTATGGCTTAGCACAGTGGTGGGCCCTGCAGCAATCCATGGGGTGCGGTGACGCAGTTTACGGGGGGGGGCGGAGAATAACTTTAAAGAGGTGGTTATAGCATCAAATAAAGAAGAAAGTATCTAGAAAATTAGATTTTATGTATTCGCGAAGCTATAAAGCCTTTACCGCTACAAGAACATTTGACTAAAATTTATGGTGATAACAAAGAAAAATTATTTATCCTCTTTTGGAACTCTAAAAGATAAAATTTAAAAAAAATAATAACTGACTTTGACAAACATCTTTTCAACCGCAACCACACAATATGGCTATGGTTTGCTGGCATCATACGAAATTTCGTTAATGATTTTTAAATGGGGAAAAAACCACATACTTTTGGTGTAAAACTAATTATACCTGCAGTAAGTGAAGTAATACGCACTGAGCTTCACAAGACTGCATGTGATAATATCAAGAAAATGTGGTTGAGAAAAAATGCACTGTAATGAAGCATTAATGAAATTGCTAAAGATTTTTTAGGTTCATTTTGTAGCTATTTAATAACATCTCATTTTCTATTTAGCTAGATGAGTAATATTTGCCAGGAAATTGGACAATACTTTTATATATAGATAAATTATAAATTATTATTATTATTATTATTATTACTTTTAGCATACGTGCGGTTAACAAAGGAAAAACTAATTATTTCCAAAGAATATTTATTTGTTCACTTTATACAAACTGAAAACATAAATAGAATCAATATTTCATTTATTGGATAATTTTATTTTACACAAAAATAAAGAAAATCATCTAAGTAATACCGTATCATTTGAAGGGGTCTACCGATATGCCTTTTTGCCGATATTGCAGATACCGATATTGCCGATATTTTTTTTGCCGATATGAGTGCCGATAAGAGTATTTGTTAGGACAAAAACCAGCGGTAATATTTGATGACGTCATTCTTAAATTTATCACTCGTAATTATTTATCTTTTATACTAGGGGACTACCGAACTGCATTTTTGCCGATATTACCGATATTTTTTTCCGATATGAGTGCCGATAGGGTATTTGTTAGGACAAAAACCAGCGGTCATATTTGATGACATCATTCTTACATTTATCACTCCTAATTATTTATCTTTTTTATTAGGCGATAAGCATTTTTGCCGATATTACCGATATTTTTTTCCGATATGAGTGCCGATATGAGTATTTGTTAGGACAAAAATAACAGCTGTCATATTTGATGACGTCATTCTTAAATTTATCACTCGTAATTACATGTATTTATATTTATAATTAAAGGGTCAGCCGATATCCAGTTTTGCCGATATTACCATTTTTTTTCCCGAAACGAAGTTTCCGATGTGTTTACAAATTCCAGATCATGACCTACATAGGACTCATAACAAAAGGAACCGTCCTTTATAAAAATGTACAAGCAAAATTACGAAGTTCTTTTGAAACTTCAACCTTGACTCATAATTATTAGTTCTAACCAATAGTTTAATGGCTTTTGCACACGGCCACCTTTTATGAATGAAACAATGAGATCTAATAGTAATAGAATGAAAATGAGGTTGAAGGTTGAATGGTTGCCAATGACAACAAGTCTTCACACGGTACATTTTGTTATTCCATACGAAACGAAATGTTTTAGACATCTGCGATTCTGTGTGCATCTTTGCTATTAGAGCAATTAAGTGAACATAATGTTTACATGCTATACATTTATTAGAGATATTACGGTATACTTGGCATCGGCACTATTTACACAATATTTCTGAGCATACGAAAATCGGCCGATATCAAAACAATATCAAAGCACATGGCACACTGTATCGTGGCTGCACATATTAATGCTAGAATAGGACTCTTTTGACTATTTCAATACCGGTATCGGGGTCGATATATTAATTTGTCGAGATATTGTAAATCTAATTGATAGTTTTTTTGTTTCCGTTTTTTTTGGGGGGTCAAAATGTCACTTTTTATGAAATATCGGTGACGTCAATATCGGGACCTTTACATGCTACCGATGCCGATATCCAGATATCGGTGCCGATATATCGGCTGGCCGATATATCGGTAGACCCCTAATCATTTGTCACAGATGATGCTCCAGCGATTGCCGGGCGGTACAAGTGTTTTCTTGAATATTAAAAAAAAATTAGTTGCCGAATGAATTCAAATTACACTGTATCATCTATCGTCAACATTTAGTTGCCACAAATTTAAGTCCATGCCTACATAAGTTATTAAAGTAGTGAATTTAATTATATATCTACGTAATAAAAAAGTAAATCATTGAATGACATGTTATTTACATAGTTTTATATTGAAGAGGATGAAGAATTTTATCGCGTGCAGCTTCATACAGTAAGTTTCCAAATATTATCTTTAGCAGAAATAAGATATGACGTCATACTTTCTTATAGTAATCAGTTGGATGCTTTCCATTTAGATTTTAATCAACGGTTTGAAATTATTTTGAAAATGAAAACACATGATTGGAATTTGGATTTTGTTCAAGTGCAAGCACAGAATAATCACCAAAGCTCCAAGAACAATTGATGGACATAACAACAAATGATGAATGGAAATTTAAATTCAAAAGCGGCTACCAACAATTCTGGCTAATATAGGAGATTCACAGACCCGTTACAATCCCTAATATTTTATCGCCGCCGCCTACTAATAAAACTCCGATCATTGTACCGCAGCCAGCTGATGTGTTGGGGTTTATTGTTTATATTTTATATTGTTTTAGTTCAATACTTTAACATTAGTTGTATTTAAACATTCCTTTACAAAAGAATACATTAAAACCAAAATTGAAAATAAATTGATTTAACCTTTGAACTCTCTTGAAAGCTAAGTAACTCTTTTGAACTAGACGGTTCCATCAATTGGTAAAAGTAGACAATTACACCGGAAATGTTCTTTTAGAAAGAAATTAAAGGATAACACTGTTGAATAACAACGAGGCAATACAACGCCGTGCCCACAATTGATATGGTTAACGACAACACGGCCCCGGACAAAACAGCCCCTGACAAATTGGCCCCGACAAACGGGCTACGACATAACGGCCCCGACATATGGGCTCCGATATAACGGCCCCGACTAATGGGCTCTGACATAACGGCCCCGGTCAAATCGGCCTAGACTAATAGATGGTCTAATAGTCAAAAATAAAATGAAATATTATATTATTATTTTTCCTCACCGATTCTGGTTCCTATTTACTTATCCAGGGAGAGTGTGCTTGTGATGTTACTGCCAAGGTAGGTGAAATCATCGACGACCTCCAAGGTGTTTCCCTCAATGGAGATAGCTGGAAGGCGGTCAGTGCCTTGTCTCATAATGTTGGTCTTTTTGAGGCTAATCG